>RJWT010012161.1:0-22676 GCA_004365215.1 Cuniculus paca
GTATGGGACTGGTAGTAGAAAGAAATTCACCATTGCCCTCCTCATCAAACTATTACGTCTCTGAGCAAGGCCTCACTGACCAGAACTTTGAGTGTTCCTCACAGATTTGACAATGGAAATTGTCCTCGTTAGATCCCTTGTCTCTCATCACTTCCTATTCCTTCCTACCTTCAAAGTGCTTTCATTTTCTTTTTCTCCTTACTTCTACTATCACCACTTTTCCTGTTCAGGAGTGGCCTTTCCCCAAAATTAGCAAGTGGTTGGTCTCTTCTCATGACCTGGGAAGGTTTGTATCCTAAAGGTGGAAATGTGGTCAGAAGAACCCAGACTGGAATGTTTGTTTCCTTTTTCTTTTCTTCCTTGTTCTTCTTTGGCTAGTTCATAGACATTCAGACATCTTGCACCAGAGTTAATCTCCTGCCAACAGCTCTCAACAGGTCTTCCTTACATATGATTCCTGTTCCCCTTACTACTATGACTTATTGTGGTGATTGATTGTATCACCTTGAGTAAGTGAAGTTTAACTAAATCATAAATCAGCTCAGCAATTCCACACCCTACAGTGTGGAAGACACACCCTAGGATGGCTTGGTTTCTTCAGAGAAGCTTTAGTCTTCACCTTCACTTTGGACGTCCATCTCCTGGCTTCCAGTGCACATTCTTTGGCTTCCAGTGCAGATCCTTCAGCCTTCCAGCATAGACTCTTCAGCCTGCCATTGCAGACCCATCAGCCTTCCGAGATGGACTCCCTCGGGACACTGCAGTGAGCTCCAGATCTTTGAATGAATCCTTTGGTCTCCAGTGTGCAGACAGACCCTTTGAACTTTTCCTCATCCAACATTGTGGGTGGCCATTGTAAGCCAATTGTAAATTCTTATGTATTTGTATACCTTGTGTCATATCTGAGCACTATTTTCCTCCCAACCTTGGGTAACATTACTATGCCCCATTTTATTAACTAGTTTTGGGGTTAGCCATTGCATTCTACTGAGAGTTGAGAGAAAGACAACCTTAACACATGTAAAAGTTGCCCAAGTCAGCAAATTGTGGCTATGGCCTTTGAACCAAATCTAGCCCACATCTCATTTTGTAAGTATAGTTTCACTGGAGCACAACTGTGCCCATTCATTTACTTATTGCCTGTGACTGCTTTTGCTGGGAAATAGAAAAGTTGTGCAAAGGTGATCATATGGACCATAAAGCATAAGATATTTATTATTGGTTCAGCATTGAAAACATTTGCTAACCCCTGGTATAGCCTATCATGTCTAACAAGACTACTTAAACCTAAAAGATTTATCTTAGCTGCTGTTCATGCGTTTAGATAGCTGCTTTTTTGTTTTGTTTCCTCTTAATAGGAGCCTTGAGCTTTAGAGAAGTTTCTTTCTATTTTCCTTTGCCTTTATCGTGACTAAAATTGTCATTTGTAAGATGACAGAATCTATAAAATTAACATATTTACATAACTATCTAGTGTTTGATTTAGATAAGCAAGTTCATAAACTTGAAATGTTGATGTCTCTCTTGACTTCTCCATTTCCCTCTATCCATATCCAACTAGTCACCAAGCTCTAACAATTGTACCCCATATATATCTCTGACATTAATCATGCTTTTTCTATTCCCAGAGCCTTACTTGCAGCTCTTATCTCTTACCTGAACTTATCAACTATCATCTTGCTACTCTTCCTACCTTTGTGCTATCCCACTGCCACCTAATCATTCACTATATGTATAACTTCCTCCAACCCACACTAGTTATTTTCATCATGTGAAGACCTCCAATCTCAGAATTAGGGCTCTTATTTCATTAAATAGTCACAATATTTAACGTAGTCACACAAAGCAAAAACCTAGGCATCCTCTGTGATTTGTCATTGTCTCCCATATCCCACACCCAATTCATCAGAAAGCGTTATTAGCTCTACCTCCAAAAATATATAGTAACTTGAATAGAGTTAAATAGAGCTTAGTAATTGACACCTATGTTTCCATCACAAGTTAAGAATCAACTAAAGGACAGACATAAAAGTCAAGCAAATAGAAATCAAAATATTACCTTTGCAAGATACTACTCAATAATAGAGCTAATATTGATAGCTGAGTCTCCTAGCTGCAAGTAAGAAGGCATGCCAGTAGTGACCCCTGAGCTAGACAGGCTCCCCTCACAGTCATAGGCAGCATGGGCTAATGCAGGTCTCCCTGTGCAAGGATGAAGCACCAGCTCCTATAATACTAACTGAATGGAAGAAATGAGCAGCACGCATTTTTGGCCTGTGGCAGATCTTAAAGAAAGAGGGAGGTCGGGGAGCATGCTGGCATTTTTCAGCATTGTCTTCTCTACTGTGCCTCTGACCAATTCTGAGAGGAGTGAATAGTAATGAGAAAAGAGGGAGGAAGATCATAGCAAGTCAGAGGAAAGAAGGTTTCCCTCTTCCAACATTCCCCAGAGTTATGTTCTTACCCCATTAGGCTTAACCATTAACTAGTAATGTAGTTGCCCTCCTCAGTGGACAAGATTAAAAGCCTACCCAGGGAATCCTGGTTCAACCTTCAAAGTATCATTCCCACAACACCAGCCATGGCTTTCCTGGGATGCTCGTGAGTAGTGTTTTTATCTTTAACTCCAGAAGATCCTAAAAAGTGCCAAAATACTGCATTAATTACTTGCAAAATCTTCATCCCATGCTGGAAATTCTTTCTTTTATTTCATTTCCTTTCGCAAACTATGGCCAGCCACATTGTCCACTATAGCTCATCAAAGGTTTGGCAGTGAGAGTAGAATAACACCATAAAAACATTCTAATAATAAAAATGCCAGTTACATGCAAAGTCCCAGATTTGAATATTAACTGCCTTTTTAAATGAGTTTTCCTGAAAGGAAATTAAAGTTAACAATTAAATCTCCATGCAAATTATCCAGACATTTTAGAGGTCAAAAGAAAGTCCAAAATTATGTTCTCATAAACTTGGGAATTAACAATCCAAAGAAACTGTAGTCCAAACTTTATCCTCCATAATTTTATTTGGCATGATCTTGGCTAGGGTGGTTTTAGGGGTCAGGTAGAGCTGTGCAGCTGTGACCTGGGCTTTCTTCAGTGGAATAGATGCAGGTCCTTTAGGACTTTAGAAGCTGAATACGTTTGCACTATATCCAGAATTAAAGGTTTAAGATTCAATAGAGCACAAAACAGCATTGCCCCTCCACCTATCAAATCTAGAAAACAAGCCAATACTGTTATCACAAGTAAAATTGTGTTTTCAGAGCTCAGAATTAGTGTTGCCAAAGACCCTAATAGTGATTTAATGGTACTGGTTGGAAGGAGTTCAGAGTAAGATAATAACATAGTTTAATCTCTCTGTGATGTCAGTCAGTCTGTGACAGCTTTCTGAAGTCCATAGTCTTTGAATTTATACTGAATCTGGGTCAACCTCTCACCAGTATTTCACTTTGACATGGAGTATCTACATAAAAGTTGGTGAGAGAAACTAAGGATTGGTAAGTAGCCTTTTTTCTAAGATAGTAGAATTAGAGAAATTTCTAACTTTCTAAAAGTTAGAAATTTGAACACACAACAGCCCAAATCAACAGGCTTTATTTGATGTGCTCTGCCTATCTATTCGTAATCTCTAATTTTTGTTGTTCCCTTTGATTTTCCAAATTTTTAATGTTTGTTTGTTCATCTATTTTATTGATACAGGGTCTCACTATGTAGTTTAGGCTGGCCTCGGACTTACGACAGTCCTCCTGCCTCAGTCTCCCAAATGCTGAGGTTACAGGCATGCCCCACCACCGCACCCAGCTCCTTGTTCCCTTTGAACCGTATGTTTCTGTCACTTTACTGCAAAACTGAATGTGAGCCTCTTTGATAACTCATGAGCAGAATTTTTCAAGATTGGGCCACAAAGGATACTGTACTTCCACTGCCTATGAAATTTCTTAAGGATATAAAATCTACTTAGGGAAGAGATTTTCATCTAGTTGTCACATTTGATTCAGCTGAAGAATCATCCTTAGCAGATTCCTGAACCAAATTATTGTTGATGCGTCAGAGGTTGTCTGTGTGAATCATTTCCTCTCCAATGCTCTCCTTGACTCACTGTCTTGCCTCTACTTTTAAATATTTCAGGTCTTGAGGAGCATTTATGTCTAGGACATCTTTAAATGAAATGTTTTAAATTTCTCTACTGCTTCTTTTCCTTTACCGTGACTCCACTTCTTCCAAAAAACAAAAACACAAACACAAAACAAACCTCACTTGGACTTCTTTTTTTTATTTTAAAGAGAAAAAAGAAAAAAAAGGAAAAATCAAGAAGCAAACAAACCTTAAAAACAACAACAAAAGCAAAATGACAACAACAACAACAAAACACCAAACAATAGCTATATAGGTTTTCAAAACAAAATGATAGGAATTTAACAATGGCTGTTATACTGCGTATTGTTATCTTAAAAATAGTTGCTCAGGTTACCAGATACAGGAATAAAACAAAACAGTAAAACAGAACAAAACACTGGATTTCAAAAATAAGACCGAAGGAAATCCCCCACAGTTGCCACAATGCACACTGTCATCCTCCAAATAGACGCCCAGACCACCAGCCCCAGGCCTGCAAAGTCAATCAGACAATGCAAGCATCAAGCTATTCCTTTCACCTCAGTTGCTATCATCTCACCCTGAGTCCTCTGAATCAGCCAGGTGCTTATTGGAGGTGGTGGGGTGTTGGGGGATGCTCTTCTGGTTTCCCAGCCCAGGCACCAGCTGGCTCACAAGAAGGAATGGCTTGTCTGCTTGCTGAGTCTCTTCCCGATCCCCATGATGAAGCCTGACTCACCCTCACTTGGGCTTCTAAAAATTTAACTTACTTATTAATTCATTTCTTCCCTTTTCTAACACATGATGAGCTAAAATTAAGTGTCTTTCTTCTATTATTTTCTCTGTGCCTTCTGGCCAAGAAAACAGTTTTTCTAGCATGTACCTGTAGCTCTTACGTATAAAGGTCCCCCTTAATGAGGAATATACAATCAAAAAAAGTTTAGGGTTACCAAAAGCTACATTGGTCAGACAAACCTTTCTCCTATCCTTGTTGGATAGACCCACATGGGAGATACTATGCTATCAATCCCCAATCTGGGTCTATTGATTGATCATTGTTCTGTCTGGCTCTTCATTTATGTTTTTCATTACTGCTATACCTTCTTTTAGAATGCCGAGTCCCTAAATTTCTCTGACATGTGCTTTAAACGCACAGACAAAGCCTGCTTACCACCTTCATTAATGGTGTATTTCTGAATCTAACCCATTTAGACAACTGCTTGAGTATTTTATATTTATCCACCTGGCTTTCCCATCTCAAATCTGTCTGAATTTTTTGGGACCACTCAAATCTGTCTGAATTTTTTTGACATAACTACACTAGTCCTGAAAAAGTTGCTCCAACTACTCTTTCTATGGGATCCTTCAACTGCATCTGTAAAAATACCCTCTCTGTTTTCTCCTGCATCAGTTTTCTTTCAGGCAGATGAGAAAGGGGTAATTTCAGTCAAAGATCTTACTTCTTTTCATTTGTCTTTACTGGACTCAGTCACTGCTCTTGAATTAGTACATTAAAACATCTTTACCTTTCTAAAATCCCCTCTTTACAAAAAACTGGACCTTAATACACCTCCTCTTCCTTTTGTGTTTATCTATTCTGACCTCCAAGAGCTCATGTTGACCTTCCTAAAAGTGTTGTCCTTCCAGTAAATGTTAATTATGCTCCTCAAGAAAAATTTACTCTCCTTCCAGATAATCCTCTTGTCTTCTTGTGTCATTTTCATTTTTATGTTTCCTCTGTTTTTATAGTTGAATTAAAGCATATCTTTCAAATTGCCCCAATTTTTCCTTATTACCCAAGGAAACTTCATTGCTGGGATGGAGGGTCCAGGTACAAGTCTTTGAGTTGTTTTTCTAACCCAACCCAGGAACATGGCATATCTTAACCTTTAAAAACTTTCATTTCTGTTTATAAGTTTATTAATAACATATACCTTCTTGTTATGGGTAGGATTTACAACTTGGTTCTCTAAACTTTAAAGCCATAGTCAAAACTTTTGTAACAAATCCAGAGACACTTGAGAACACATGGCAGGGCTACTTGAGTCTACAAACAAGCTATATGAATAGATAGTTGTGTTATAATTTTCTCTCTTGGGTTCAAAATGATATTAAACAACAAAATTTCATGCAACTAAAATAATTGTGTTTTCCATTTCTTGCACAGACCTTTGCAACAGTTCCTAGCTTATTTCCCTACCATTATGTTTATTCCCAACAGTACATCCTCTACAGTGACCTTTTAAAAACTTATATAAAGTTGAAGAACATCATAAAGGGAGTAAAAAAACTCATAAAATAAGAGAAACATTTTTACAAATCATATAAGGGCCAAGTATCCCAAATACTTAAATAACTCTTATAACTTAACAATAAAAAGATTAACCCAATTTTTTTATTAGTACACATCTGTTGTACATAATGATCCCATTTCTCATGGGGAGTTGGTATACATACACATCCCCTTCCTCTTTCTCTTCCTCCCCTCCACTTCATCTCTTGGTCCTGATGCCATTTACAAAATATCTATTTCTTTCATGTCATGTTTTTAATTTTGCTCTTTATATGTTTTGAGTATCCCATATAAGAGAAACTATGACATTTAAACTTATGTCTAATTTATTTCACTTAACATTATGGTCTCAAAGTGCACCCATTTTCCTACAAATGACTGATGTTTATCCTTATTAATGCAGAGTAGTACTCCATTGTATACAAATACCACATTTTGTTTATCAATTTATTTACTGATGAACATGCAGGCCACTTCCAAGATTTAGATACTGGGAATTACGCTGCTATAAGCATATATATGCAGTTATCATTATAATAAGATTTATTTAACTCTTTCAAGAAGATACCTACAAGAGGAAAAACTAGGTCAAATGAAAATTCTAGTTTTAAATTTTTTCAAGAGTTTCCATAGTGGTTGTGCTAGTTTACATTTTCATCAACAATGTAGAAGGGTTCCTTTATCTTGGCAGCCTTCCCAGAATTTGTTATTATTTAATTTCTTGATGATATTTATTCTTTCTGTAGTAAGATTAACTCTCAAAAAGAATGGCTACCATCAAAAATCTTGTTTTGTTTTATTTTTTCAGATAGGGTCCCACAATGTAGTCCAGGCTGTTTTTGACTCATTAGATAGGCCTGGAACTCACAGAGATCCTTCCACAGTTTCCAAAGTGCTGGGGTTACGTGTGCCATCACATCCCTCTAAAAATCTTGTTTTAATTTGCATTTCTGTAATGGATAAAGATGTTGAATATGTCTTCATGTATTTATTGCCCATTAGTAGTTCTTCTCCTGAGAAGTGTCTGTTCATCTCAGTTTCCCATTTTTTTTATTAAGTCTTTTGTTTTGGGGCATCTATGTTTGTTTGTTTATGTATTCTAGATATTAGTCCTCCTGCCAAGGTATAGCTGGCAAAAAGTTTTCTCATTCTGCTACTTGTCTCTTCACTCTGTTGGTTATTTCCTTTGCTACACAGAAGAGTTTAAATTTTATATGACCCTATTTGTTGATTCTTGGTATCATTTCTTGTGCAACTGGGATTCTGTTCAAAAAGTCCTTGTCTATGTCTGTGTCCTCAAAAGTTTTACTTATTTTATCTTCCAGTTGATTAAGTGTTTCTATTTTAGTGTTTAGATATGTGATCCATTTTTATTTTAGTTCAGTACATGGTGAGAGATACAGGTCTAGATTCTATCTTCTGTATATGGATAGCCAATTTTCCCAGGACTATTTCTTAAAGAGGCTTTTCTCCAATATAAATTGTCAGCTCCTTTGTCAAAGATCAAGTAGTGAGAGCTAGGTGCCTGTAATCTTAGCACTAGGGAGGCTCAGGCAGAAGGATCACCATGATTTCAACGTGAGCCTGGGCTACATAGTGAGTGCAAGGCCAGCCTAAACTACATAGCAAGACCCTAACTCAAAAAAAAAAAATCAAGTCATTGAATGTTTCTGGAGTTGTTTCTGCATCCTCTATTCTGCTCCATTGACCCACATGTCTGCTTTTTTCTCAATATTATGCTATTTTTACAACTGTAGCTTTGTAGTATAATTTGAAGTCCAGGATTGTGATATCTCCTGCTTTGCTCTTGTGGCCCAGGGTTGCTTTTTCCATTCTGCATCTCTTCTGGTTCCATATGAATTGTAGGACTGTTTTCTCTACTTTTGTGAAAAATACTATTAGTATTTTGATTGAGATTACATTAAATCCATATATTAATTTTGGAATTATGGCAATTTTGACTATATTGGGTCTGTCTGTCCAAGAACAGGATATCTTTCCATTTCCTATATCCTCTTCACTCTCCTTTTTCAGAGTACAGTAATTTTCATTAAAGAGGTCTTTAACTTCCTTGGTTAGGAAAATTCCTAAGTATTTCATTTTTCTTAGTGCTATTGTGAAATATATTGTTTCCCTAATTTCTTTCTCATTGATTTTATTACTTGCGTATAGGAACACTATTGATTTTATATCCTGGTCCATTGCTGAATTTGGTTATCAATTCTAAGAGTATTTTGGTGGAATGCTTTGGGTCTTCTATGCAAAGAATCATGTCATGTGCAAACAGTAATGATTTGACTTCTTCCTTTTCTATATATATACCTTTTCTTTCTCTTGCCTAATTGCTCTGTTAAATGTTTCAACTGTACTGAATGAGAGTGGTGACAGCAGACATCCTTGTCTTATTCCCGATTTTAGAAGGATTCCTAATTTTCAGTTTTTCCTCACTTAATATAAGATGGCCATTGGTTTCTCATAAGTGATAATGTCCTTTTATACCTATTTTCTTCAGGTTTTTTTTTTACCATAAATGGATGTTAGATTTTGTCAAAGGCTTTTTCTGCATCAATTGAAATGATTGTGTTATTTTTCTCCTTGCTTCTGTTTATGCGGTGTATTACATTTATTGATATGCATAAATTGAACCATTCCTAGGATGAATCCTACTTGGCCATAATGTGTGATATTTTTGATGATTTGTTGCATTCTACTTGCCAGTATCTTGTATTTTTGCATGTATGTTCATTAAAGAGATTGGTCTGTAGCTCCCTTTTTTGGTTAGGTTCCTTTCTGGCTTCGGAATTAGGGTAATGCTAGCCTCCAGGAATGACTTTGAGAGTATTTCTTCCTTTCAATTTCATTAAAGAGTTTGAGGAGCAGTGGAATTAGATCTTCCCTAAAGTTCTTGTAGAATGCATCAGTGAATTCATCAGGACCTGGAATTTTCTTTGTTGGTAATTTTTCTTTTAATTACTTCAATTTCATTCCCTCATTTTGGATTGTTAATGCTTCTTATATCTTCTTGGTTTGGTTTTGGTTATTCATATGTGTCTGGCAATGTAGCTGTTTAGTCTGAATTCTCCAATTTATTGGAGTATAGGTTCTCAAAGTAATTAACTAATGATCTTCTGAATTTAGGCAGTGTCTGTTACGATTTCACCTTTTCACTTGTAATTGCATTGATTTTGGTCATTTCGTTTCTTTTTTCGGTAATATTACCTAGGGGTTTGTCTATTTTGTTAGCTCTTTGATTCTAGATTCAGCCACCTCTGAAAAGTCCCACCTATGACTCCATGAGGCTCTTGGGGTCATCTAGACCCAAACCGTAACACCGTATCTTTAATATAATTTTTAATATCCTGGATTTCTGTTTGAAACCTTTTCATAGACTCTTAATCTTTTCTAACCTGATCATTCATGTTTTGTATCATTTCATTTAGCTCAGCTAGCACTTTATTAGTGTCTTCTGTAAGCTCCCAGATCTTTTAGTTTGTTACCTCCATTATCTGCTTAATTAAATCTTCTGTAAGCTGGTCCAGCACCTTATTAATGTGTTTTTAACCCTTTTGCTATCCTTTTTGAATAATTTGTGTAGCTTTTGTTTCACCTCCATGTCCCATAGGTTGACTTTGGCGGAGCTGGAAGTTTTTGGAAGGATTTTTTTCCTTGTCTTCTCATATTCTTATTGTATTTTGTTTGTTTTGTTTTGTGCTTAGGATTATGGTGGTTATAGTGGAAAGACTTTGTGTTTTGCTTTTGTTTTGAGACAGAGTCTTGCTATACAGTTCAGGCTGGCCTTGAACTCACTATGTAGCTTGGGCTGGCCTCAAACTCACAGCAATTCTCCTGCCTCAGCCTCCTGAGTGCTGGGATTACAGAAGTGTGCCACCATGCCCAGTGAAAGTCTGTTGCTGGTATGGAGATCCTTTTCATTCGTGTCTTCTACTTAGTGTTACACTCTGGGAACAGCTAACTATAATCCTTTGCCTCTGTCCCAAGATCCAACCACCTCTGTTAATTGGGGGAGGAGGATACAGTGTAACTGGCCTAGAATGCAGCGTTTTGGGAATTGTTCATAGTACTGTTAATGTTACTAAGGTAATGCAGATATTGGCAAATAAAGAAAACCTATTCATAGCAACAACTATATTACTCTGGCAATAGCAAGTAATCAGCAACAGTAATATCATTGCCATAAGTTCCAAATTCTTCTAAAACAAAGATTTGTGGTTGTAGAAGCTGGTAAAACTGCCCAAAGTCTATGAAACCCACTACATAAAGTGTGTGATATGCTTTGTGATTCTGTTTGTTCTGTGAGGAGAGTCAGTGTGCACAAGCTTGATCTGAGCACGCTGGAAGAGATCAAAGAAAGGAGGGCTGTGAGACAGCACAGTGCGATGGCCCTGTTACCGCGGCTTAGCCCAGGCTCTGGGCTGGAGCTTTGTTCCTAGAAACGCGCAATAAAGAACAGAGCTCCCTGTAAACCACAATGCACCTCTGCTTTGCTGTCCAAGAAGAGAGCAAGCCAGCAGAGAAGGGTGGCAATGCAGCCGTTGAGAACTGAACTAAGGAGCAAACATGAATATACCCATGTTGGAAGTGAGGGGACTAAGGGCAGTGGGAACCACATAGTTGGCATCAAGAGGCAAATGAGGATGCCAGGAGGCCAGAGAGGCACCTTTGGGAGCAGACACCTAAGTATCTATGAAGGGTCAAGTCTGGGATCTCCATACTTTCCTGATAAAAACTGAGTCACACGCCGTTGGAATCGTGGGTTACCAGTATAACATAGAGTACAGTGTTCATAGTCCCTTCTTCAGTAGAGGAAAATATCCTGTTTTTAATTCTGAGCTAGTTTATTCATCATATATGACATGAATTGAGTGGCAGCAACCTTGAGGAAAAGAAGCTATCTATCCATGGACATTGCAGTGTTTGTTCATCAGGCAAAAGAAAATGTTTACCTGTAAACAAACCCAGGTGGAAAAGAGCATAAAGATGATTTAGGTTTAGACTATGTAACAAGGAGAAAAATTACTGAGTCAGGAAAGAAAAAGCTTGGAGGAATGAGAAAGTGAAGTGTCATAAAGAAATTAAAGGTTACTTGGAAACAAAGACAAACGTTGTGAGATGGAAAGAGTTGCTTTGAGTTTGAAAAGACAATCCTTTAAGACACAAGTGTGTGCACGTGCATGTGCACACACACATACACACAGGCCATAATACGGAATAATTAGCACAAGTGAAAGTGATTTTTAGAAAGTAAACAGAACATGAGGTAACCCAATTTGCCCAGACACACTGAGGTAACAAAATCTAGGGCTGCTTAGCTTGGGGGTTAGATATGTTTCAGGTTGCTAAGAGGAGTCTAGTGGTGGCTCGTACAGGTTTGAATTTCCAGAACAGCTGTTGTATGACCTTCACTGTCAAGCCATCTCCACCGCTTAACTTATCTACTTGAAACACGATAAAACCTTCGATACCCTCTAAAGTCTTACTAAATCAGCTCCAACCTCTGCCTATGCAAAACTCGTTCTTTGATATACCTGGTACACCCTCCTTTCAGGCTTGTATCTCCACTGTCCTGACTCTGGGCCTTTGCTCAGTGTGCTACCTTGGTCTGAAATACATACTGTCTCCTGTCTGGTTAACCAAACGCCATCCTACTGTCAAGGTCAGGCTTATGTTTTAATTCTAACATGGGTCATGATTATCCCCTTTTGCTGAATTCGTAAAACACAAGCAATTATATTCTGTCATCTATTATTCACAATTGTTTTTACATATATTAATGCCAGGAAATAAAAAAGAAGAAATTAGTAAATAATGAAAGTCAAGAGGGACCCTAACTGTGGCTTCCAATCTGGAGGTGGGTATTGCTGGAATGTAGAGGAACACAGTAGTACTATCCAAGGAGCTGTTGATGCAGGAAAGCAAACAGAATTGTTTGTGATGAGCACCCTGCCTTCTGTGTCACGAAACGATACCTCTTAAGTATCTGGAAACATGAAGAATAAGAAATTTACCATGTGGAAGTTCCAGATAAGAGACGTTCACTGCGCAAATTCTTGGGCCCTACTCCAGGTCTACTGAATCAGAAAGTCTAGGATAGGACCCAGCAATCTGTGCTTTAATCATATTCTAAGTGATTCAGCTGCATGGTAATGTTAACAAGCCAGTGCTTTAGAGCATAGAAACTATTTTAAAAATTTACTATATCAAACTGTTTCTATAAGAAATAACATACCTCCTGTCTTTCTGTAACAGAATGTACTAAACATAAAGTACTTCTTTCTTGGGGGCCAGTCACCATGATAAACATTGTTTCTTGCCCTGTGCCATTTAACAGGCCCCATACCATACAGAAAAATGGAGCATCACGCTGCCAGGGCAACAGTCCACCCGGTCACCTCATTCTGGCAGCTGATGATAACTGGCAATGGAGATTCACCCAGGCCTGATCACTATCTGAAAGCAATTATGGAGTAGTTCTTTAGATTGGGACTTTACAAGAACGATACAATGACCAATTGAAACTGGCTTAATTCCGGTATTCAAAAACATCCAAGATGTTCACTAATCATACACCCATCTAACACTAGTACAACTAGTAACTCTGTGTATAGGTCTTGTGGTATCATATTCCAATGTCACTTGACTGAAGAGATGATAGAAATTTTTCAGCAATTCTTTTGTTCTCACCTAGATTTCACAGCCTGTATCATCAGGCTTTACTGATCCTCTTTCAAGTAACACACTCTGTGTCTGTCACAAAACAATTTGTCCAAGAACAAATGTTTTCTTATAAGTCATTTAAAAGAATTCTTCCCCAGCTGCTGAAATTCAGATCTTTAAAGAGACATCTCCCTGGACCATGGGCTTAGCCTACCTTAAATACATCGTATTGAACTTGGCACTACTTTCTTACTCCCTGGGATCAGCACCTTTGGACTATTTCCCCAAGTACCTCTTAAGTTTGTCCATGACGAAGCTTTCAATAAGGTAATATCCAATACCTTTGAGGAAGAAATAAATTCCAGATAGAAACCAAACTGGATTTCCATAGAACTGAGAATAAACGCACAGAAAATTTTGACGAAATATTGCCAAAATGCTTTTCAGAAGAGTTTTACTAATATTTCAAGAAATCTAAACAGTGACTATTTTCCCATAACTTCATTAACAGAAACAGAAATTTCTTTTTACCATGAAGATCTTTGGGTCTTATGACATTCTCGTGTGACAGACACCATTAGAACTTCAGGCATCTCTGTAGATGAGAAATAAAATAGGTCATAGATCTAAAAGTAAAATACAAAACTATAAAACTGCTGTAAGATACACAGGAGAAACTTTAGGCAATCTTTTGGTTTGTAATGACTTTAAATATAACATTAAAAGTACAATCTATACAAGACATCATTTAAATATAAAAATTTCTGCTCTGTGAAAGACACTGTTAATAGAATTAAAAAAAAAACCCATACTGGGAGAAAATACTTGCAAAATACATAACTAATAAAAGACCTGTATCTAAAATATACAAAGGCGTCTTAACCTCAACAACAACAACAAAGATAGAAACAACTCAACTGACAAATAAACAAAACATTTAAAGTCATGTCTCCGAAGAAGATATACAGATGGTAAATAAGCATATGAAAAGGTGCTCAACATCCTATGTTTTAATGAAAATTAAAACCACAATGATAACACTACACACCTATTAGAATGGTTAAAAGTCCCAAACACTGACAATGTCAAATTCTAGTTAGGAAACCGGGCATGATGGCACATACCTGTAACCAGAACTGAAAGGCTGAGACAGAACTGTAGTGAGTTCGAGGCAAGCCTGGGCTATATGGTGAGTGCAGGCCTACCTGAACTACATAGCAAGACCCTGTCTCAGAAAAAAAAAAAATTCTAGTGAGGATGTGGAACACCCAGAACTCTCACTCTTACTGGTGGCAAAGCAAAACTTTAGAGACAGTTTGGCCATTTCTTATAAAGCTGAACATACTCTTATCATCTTATCCAGAAATTGCTCTCCTTTCATATTTACCCAAAAGAGTTGGAAACGTATGTTCATACAAAATCATGCACACAAAAGTTTATAGTGGCTTTATTCATGCTAAAACTTGGAAGTAACCAAGATGTCCTTCAATATGCAAATGAATAAACAAATGTGGCATATCCAGAAGACATGTTATTCATGATAAAAACAAACAGACTGTAGTGCATTCAAACAATGGTATGCTATTCAGTGATAAAAAAAGAAATAAGGTACCAAATAATGAATAGACACAGAGAAACTTCAAAAGCATATTACTCAGCAAAAGAAGACAATCAGAAAGAACTATATACCATATGATTCCCACTACATGGCATTCTGGAAAAGGCAAAACTATGGAGACAGTAAAATAAAATCAGTGGTTGCTAAGGATTATGGAGACAAGGGAAAAAGATGAATAGGTGAAGCAAAGGGGATCTTTAGGGCAATGAAACTATCGTGCACAATATTCTGATGGTAAATGTTAAGACATTATACATCTGTCAAAACCCACAGAATTGGGTTCACAAACAGTACAGCTTAATATAAACAACAGATTTTAATTAATACCATCTGACTGTTGTTTCATGAATTACAACAAATGTACCACAGTAATGTGAGATGTTAGTAACAGGGCAAATTGTAGGGGTACAGTGAGTGGATACATATATCTTTCTGTACTTTTCTATCCAATTTTTCTGTAAACATAAAATGCTCTAAAACAGATATGCCCAATCTGCAGGCCACTTTTTCCTTCTATTTTTTTTAATAAAAAAGAATTGCCTGGGGCCCTCCAAAAATAATATGATAACGTTAATACATATGTAACAAAACCCCCCTCCTTTTTTTGAGACAGGGTCTTGCTATTTAGTTCAGGCTGGCCTTGAATTCATTATGTAACCCAAACTGGCCTTGAACTCACAGCAATCTTCCTATCTCAGCCTCCCAAGTGTTAAGATTACAGGTGTGTGCCATCACACATGGCAGAAAATTTCCTTTAAAAAAATGTATTTTCTTATAACATTTTTAAAAAGAGTACAAAAGTCTAAAATATAAAGACAATCATTTTTTAAAGAAAAATCAGAATGGACTATATAACAAAATGTTGTCTTTCCTTTTTAAGAAATGGGGAAAGGGGGACACATTCATGTATACTTGGTTACCCTGTCTTTGACAAATGGAGCCAAACACCTTTGCTGGAGGAAAGATACCCTCTTTAACTAATGGTACTGGGAAAACTGGTTATACTGGTTATCCACATACTGAATACTGGACCTGGACCTGGACCTCTTATCATGCACTAAACTAAAATTGAAATGGAGCAAAGATCTAAATATTAAAACAGGAACCGGGCGTGGTGGCTCACGCCTGTAATCCCAGCACTCGGGAGGCTGAGACAGGAGGATCATTGCGAGTTCGAGACCAGCCTGGGCTACAAAGTGAGCTCAAGGCCAGCCTGAATGGCAAAGTGAGACCCTGTCTCAAACAGACAAGGGCTGGGGATTTAGCTCAGTGGCCTAAGCACCTGCCTGGCAAGCTTGAGGTCATGAGTTCAATCCCCGGTGCCACACACACACACACACACACACACAAAATTAAAACAGAAACACTAAATCTGCTGGAAGATAGAATTGGTAAAACTCTTGAAGACATAGGTATAGGCAAAGACTTTACAAACAAACCCTGATCTCACAGGAAACATTGCAAAGAATGAACAATTGGGATCACATTGAATTAAAAAGCTTTTGCATAGCAAAGGAAATCACCAACAGAATGGAGAGACAGCCTACAGAATGGAGAAAAATTGTTGCCAGCTACTCCTCAAAGGACTAACATCTAGAATATATAAAGAATTCAAAAATAAAATGAGACCCCCTCAAATTTAAAGATCTGATTCAAAAATGGGTTTCTGAAATGAACAGACAATTCTCAGATGAAGAAGTATAAATAGCCAATAAACACATGAAAAAGCTCAACATGGCTGGCCGTTGCAGAAATTCAAATTAAACAACACTGAGATTCCATCTCATGCAGAAAGAATAGCTATCATAAATCATCAACCAATAACAAATGCAGGTGAAGCAACAGGGATAAAAGAATTCTTCTCCATTGTTGGTGGAGTATAAATTGTTACAAGCACTGTGGAAATCAGAATGGAGATTCCTCAAAAAACTAAAACTGGAGGTTCCATTTGACTAGGTATCTTCCTGAAAGAGTTAAAGTCATCATACCATAACGATATATGCATACCCATATTGATAGCAGCACAATTTATAACAGCTAAATCTTGGAAACACTCCATATACCCATCAACAGATGAATGGATAAATGAAATGTATTTATACATAATGGAGTACTACTCTACCATAAAGAAGGTTAAACTTGAGACACTTATAGGCAAATGCATGCATCTTGAGACCATAATTTTAAGTGAAATAAATAAATACATCAAACATACAAGTTTAAATATTGCATTGTTTCTCTTCTGTGAGAAACCCAAAGAATGAATAAGGAGCAACATAGAGTATAGATATTAGAAATTAGAAAGAATTTTTTCAAAAGGGAAACGGAATAAGAGATAGGGCAGAGGGGAGGGAATGAAGAGAAAATGGATTTAAAGAAAAAAAGAATTGAAGAAAAAAGTGGAAATAGAGCCTTTGCAAATGGGGAAGGGCAGAAGGATTGGAGGAAAGAGAGCAGAAAAGGACAAAAAAAAAGAATTAAATATGTTATGTACATGTACACATTCCCCATGATGAATGTGATCACTATGTACTAGTTTAAAAAAAAAAAAAAAAGGAATGGTAGTGGGTCTCTCTCTCTGTTTCCCACACTGACCTCAAACTCCTGAACTCAAGTGATTGTTCTGCCTTGGCTGCTCTAATATCTGGGACTACAGCACATGAAATTATACAGAGCTAAAATACTGTTTTTATAGTAGAAAAGTACATGCATAGAATATAACAAAATCCATTTCACAAAAACACAAAGAGAAGATGCTTACTCGATACCTCAGAGCCGTGGTCCATAGGGACAGTGGTAATAGGAATGGAGTAAGGCAATAAAATGTAATTAATGAAATGCAAGAGGAAATATGGGTAATTTCTACTGTGAACTTGAGGTATGAAAAGAAAATAAAAAATAGTTGTCAGTTTGGATAAGAAAACCTGAAAAACCGTCCCAGTTTGGAGCATTAAGGAGGCATGATGATCTGGATGCAGTTCAAAACAAACAAACAAATAAACAAACAAACAACAAAAAAAAGGACATTACTGCAAAAACTAATAAAATCCAAATTAAAGTCTGGAGTTAGTTAACAGCAGTTTGTCGATGTTGATTTCTTAGTTGGAACAAAAGTACCTCGGCAACGTAAGATGCTAACAAAAGGGGAAATTGTGTGAGGCGTATACAGAAACTCTTGGTACTAACTTGCAACTTTCTAGTAAATATAACACTATTCTAAAATAAAAAGTTTTGAAAAGGACTCTAACTTATCAGATGCTTACAATGTAATTTTTAAAACAGACTGGAAAGGAAAAAGGCTCAGTAGAAAAGAAAATGCACTGATTATTTTCACACTGATTATCGTACACTTGCTTTTGAAACTTAGTTCTACAGTGATGTTACTGAAATATAAATGAGCAAAAGAAACAGAAAAGTCAAGGAGTAAGAAACAAGGTCAAAGACTAGGGTGAAGGCTAAGAAAGCTAGCATGGGAGTTCAGAGCTGCCAGGCAGGTGCAGCAAGCTCACGCTGGGGCAGAGCAAACACCCCGCTCAGCCTCTCCTGTCCACTCCTACCTTCCCAACAGTGTGACCCAGCTGGCACTTGATCCAGAAAGATTTGGATGTTTGAGGAAAGTGATTAAAGTCTGGACATGTGGTGTCTTCTCCTCTCCAGATCTGGGACTGCCCAGAGCTGTGTGGCCCGAATCTGGTCACTGGTGAGTGGGAAGAGGCTGAGCAACTCAGGGAAAATTTCAAGTAAGACTTTCCTTGCCCTTTTCCCACCAGAAGGTCACGTTAATGCTGCCCAGTTTTTCCAAGATAAAAAGTGTTCAGAAATATATATGCATTGCAGCAGCATTGTTTTTTTGTTGTTGTTGTTTGTTTGTTTTTGTTTTTTTTCATGAATGGTGGTGCAGATTCATATTCAAAAGCTACCTGGAAAAAAAACAATTATTCTCACTGTGAGCACTGATTTTAAAAGCTCTATGTAGCGTAGCTTCAAACACTACTCTAGAAGCAAACATTACACAAACTTAAAAATCTAGCTTACATTGTCTTCCATATTAAAAACATAACTACATAAAGTTAACATTTTAAAAACCTTAACTTGTTCTACTATCATATTAATCCAGCGAGTCATATACAGTAGTTATTGTTTCCATTTTATAACCGAGAGTGAAAATCTGAGTAAGAAAATACTCGAAGGACATATACTAGGTAATCCAGGTTACTTGGCTTTAGTCTTGACCCTATCCACTGTTCCACATGGCTTTTGTTGAAGTTGCTGCATACTCTCAGCCTGCCTGGTACTGCCATGGAATTTCCATGGAAATCAGTTCACAAAAAGCACTGAGTTCCAGGGAAGGCAAAGGAGTTTTTTTACATGGCATTTAAAATTTCTCCAACAAAATGATACAATGTCTGTGATTTTGACATTTGCTTTAAAATAATCCAGAAGTGGGCAGAGAAAGGGCTATCAGTAAACTAAGAGGAGTCATCTATATTTAGGAAATAACATTCATACACAAAGAATAAGAACAGTTTTACAAATGCCGAGGCTGAGTTATGGGTACATAAGACTTCATTATATAATTTCCTCTATTTTTATATGTTTGATTGTTTTTTTGAGACAGGGTCTCACTCTGTAGTACAAGCTGACCTTGAACTCACAGTGATCCTCCTGCCTCAGCCTCCTGAGTGCTGGGATGTTTGAAATTTTATAGACTAAAAAGTTAATAAATTAACAAGCAGAATAATATAGTAAAGACTAGCCTCTGGTAGAAAAATTGTGTAAAATTTGAAAAACAACTATAGTAACTTAGGGTAAGCTAATCCATTTTAATATATAGACCTTAAAATATGATCATTCAAACAAAAAAGAAACTAATTGACTTCTCTAAGATATAATGGTTTAGGGTGGGCATTCCAGACTGGAGGAGAGAGACTATGCTCCATGAAGTTGTTCTGGGACTCAGCAAAACAAAAGTTCTGCCATCTTCAACACACAGCTTCCGTGGTTACTCTGTGTGCCACCAACACGGTCGAAAGGTAGGAGAAAAGGAGCATAATGCCCAGTATCTTTAAAGTGCTGTCCAGAAGGGCACATCATATTGCTTCTGTGCACATTCATTTAGCAACAGCCTAGTCACAGAAAACACTGAGCAGCAAAGAAAGATGGTCAAGGACCGGAAATGTAGTTTAGTGGTGAAGCGCTTGCCTCATATGTGCAAAAACCTAGGTTCAACCCCCAATACCACCAAAAAAAAAAAAAAAGTCAGTGTGGCTTGTGGCTTAATGAATGCTATAGCTTGGATGTGTGATGTCTCTCAAAGGCCCATGTGTTAAAGACTTGATCCTCAGTTTGGTGCAATCAGGAGGTGTATTGGTCAGCTTTTTACTACTGTGACAAAACACCTGACAAAGTAAACTTTGGGAGCTAGGCATGGAGGTCCACAGCTATAATTCCAGGCCTTAGGAGGCTGAGTCAGGAGGATTACTGCAAGCTCAAAGCCAGCCTGGAGTACATAGGGAGACCCTGCCTCAAAAAAGCAAATGATAACAATAAAAATAAAAATCAATTTAAGAGAGTAAAGGTTTATTGTGACTCATGGTCTCAAAAGTTTCAGTCCATGGTAAACTAGTTTTATTGCTCTGAATCTGAGATGAGTTGAAGCAAAACATCATAGCAGAAGGACACAGTTGAACAAGGTTGCTGGAAAGCAAAGAGAAAGAAAGAACTAGAGAGGGAAGGGCTGGGAACAAGACAAACCCTTGAAAAGCCGTGTTCCCATTGACCTGTTTCCTCCAGCTAGGCTCCACCTCCTAATCGCCCATTCAGGTATGAACTCATCATTGGGTTAATCCATCATTGAAGTTAGTGCCCTCTTAATCCAATCACTCCTCTGGGTCCCATCTCTGAACATTCCTGCCTTAAGGATCAAGACTTCAACACATAAGCCCTTGAGTCAGAGGACATTAAATTTAAACTATAAGAGGAAATGGTGGGAACTCTGAGAAGTGGGGCCTGGAGGAGCTCTAAAGGCTACTGAGGATGTGCCTTCGAGGAGAACTGTGAAACTGGCATCTTTTTCTGATTCTCTTTCTCTTTTGCTTTCTGGCCATTAGATGAGTGCTTTTGCTCCAATACACACTTCATTCATGATGTGCCACTTCACCATGTGTCCAAGCAACATGGCCGAACATAGACTAAACTTCTAAAATTGTGAGCCAAAATAAACTTTTTCTCTTTACAAATTGATTATCTCAGGTATTTATTATAGTAACTGAAACCTGACTAAAACATCAGGTATGACCCACTTATAGCTGCAGGGGAAGAAAACACAAGTTTTAGTTATCTCTGCTATAACAACCTAATAGATTTAGACATCAACATAGGCAAAAATCAGTTTATCATAATGCTTTTTAAACTTAAATATTTAGGTCTCTCACTGGCATGAGTCTCTTCCAAAGCACTGTGTATTAAGTACCAAATTATGTACAATGAATTACTTGTAACATACCAGTTTAAACGAATAAACTTATTATCTTACACTGTTTCTGAGAGTCAGGAATCTTGAAGGAAGCTTATCAGATGGTTGTGGCATGGGCTAGCTCATGAGGCTGCAATGAAGCTGTCAGCCAGGGCTGTAATTATTTGAAGGTCTGACCAGGGATGGAAGAACCACTTCAAAAATGGCTCATTCACTTGGCTGTATGCTAAAGGTCTCAGTTTCTCACCACATGGACTTCTCCACAGAGCTGTCTGAATGTATTTACAACATGGTACCCGAATTTTCCCTGAGTAAATGAAAAGAGAGGTAGAATTCATGTTTTTTTTTTTTATATCCTAGCCCCAGAAGTGACATACTGTCACTTCTACTATATTCTATTGGTCTCACAGACTAACCTTAATACAATGTGTAAGAGAAACTACACAAGATTGTGAAGACAGTAAGCCTTGATTTATGAACATTAGAGTTGAAAACTTTCACAGATATGAATGGATCTTTCATTGTGAACATTCGTGAATGGGAACAAATCACAGAAGTAGCTCACATGTCTGCCAGACATTGTCACAATTGTGCTGCTGCTCACTTACTGTACAGTGCGTATTTCCGGTTTTTTATACTTTAGATTCTGTGTCTGTGTCAGAGGTGTAAAGATTCACTTTGTCAGACTTATGAATGAATTTGATTTATGAACATCCTCCTGGATTGGAATTCATTCATAAGTCAAGGACTTACTTTACTAGGAAAATTGGGAAAAATATTCACAATTGGAAGCCGGCTAACAGTTTCTGGCAATGTGTTTACAGGATATATGTTTTAATATTTACAAAAATAAGATATTTTTAATGTAGGGCATGGTGGCACATGCTTGTAATCTCAGCACTCAGGAAGCTGGGCCGCAAAGTGAATTCAAAGCCAGCTTGAACTGCACAGCAAAACCATGTCTCAAAACAAAATAAACAAAAAAAAGGATATTTTATATTGTTTTTCTTAATAATCTGCTCCCCCAAATTACGTATCTTTTGGTCCCACAAAATGTGAATCTTTTTCTTACGTTTTCCTACTTGACATTTCTTGAATGGTTTTAGAACTTGGTGAAACTATTCCACAAATCAAAGTCATAGTAACTAACTTCTAAGGGGGAAGATGGCAGAGTAGTAAGCAGCAACAAACCAGCCTCTCCAAGATTCAGAATCCAGACCTGGAAAATAATAACTTGAGGAAGAAAAGGAGGGAGGTGGATCCTGGGACCCAGATCCAGGAAGGATCTGAAGTGAAACTTGGGGCTAAGAGAAACTGAAGAGACAGACCACAACACAGAAAAAGGAAGGAGCAATCTACATTTCTCCCTGGCACCTGGCTGGTGGTAAGAGAAAGGAAGCTCGAAACTACAGACACAATGAAAGCAGGTGATTCCAAAGGCCCTCAGGGAGAAACGCACCAGTGGAATGGAGCAATGGATGCTGTGTGCTACAACAGCTGGTGAGTGACTCCAGTACA
>RJWT010012162.1:0-22676 GCA_004365215.1 Cuniculus paca
TTCAAAATTAGAGGCTAACCTTTTTATGTAAAATAAAACCAGTTATATTACAGAATACAGTATCCATACACATCAACTGTTGAACTAAAACTAGAGTCTTGGAAGGGACTTCTTGTTTGCAGATGGGCTATGTGTTTCTTCTCTCCTGTGTTCAGTAGTATTTCTGAGGAGTGCAATCAGCCATATCTGAGAAGGCGTGGGGTTACTGCACCCAGACTTCTGACTCTTCTGAGGCAGAACCCAGGAGCCTGTTTTGGAGGAAATTCCTCTTTCCCTGCCTCCCTGCTTGCCTGCCTGCCTGTACCTGTGTACTTATCACAAAACTTCGGGGCCAGCTGATAATATGTGTGTGTAGGATAGTTTTGAGGCAGAAACAACACTTGCTTACTGTAGGAATCCTATTTATTATATCAGTGTTCAAATCTGCGCATGCTATGAAATGACTCATTCCTTCGAGGCCAGGAAGTTACCGAGCATATATTCTTCTGGATTAGGATTACTCTTGTTCACTACACGTACAGGAATATTGGGATTGAGAGGAGTTTGAGCTGTTAAAGAAATATTTCTTTCTCAAACTGGTGTCCAACAAGTGGCTAAGACACTTTTGGTGCTTTACCTACCTATCTGCAAAACTGGAGAGTTCAGTATGCCACAAGTGAAAAGCTCTAGCTATACTCAACAGAACTACTCTAAGTGAGGGACCAGCAGCCACTCTTCAAAGAATTTAAAATATCAGAAGACTACAGTGACTTCTGTATTTGGAAGCTTGTATTGTCTTTCCCCGGTAATCACTGTTTGAGCTTCGAATGGTAACCTCAAATTAGCAATGGACAGATCATTGGATTTCCATACCTGATCACATGTTTTTACTTTAAATCAGTATTTGGAAGATCCAAGCAGTTATGCAGCAGGTATAAACAGAAATATAAAAATATGTGCCATCCTGTCTCAATAAACTATCATGACTGTAATCCTCAAAGAAAGCTCTTTGGCTTCTCCCTAGATTTGCTTTTATGGGCTCCCGCTGTCTTGAGCACCTGATAAAACTTTAACCAGGGAAGCATTAAGCACAGCACAGCAGCTTCTGCCCAGGCTGCTCAGTTCCTGCCAGCAGCATTTATCAATGTAAGAACTAGGATGCTTCCTCCAGTGGCACCAGCTTCCCCCAAAGCTCAAACTCGCTGCTTGGTCTTAAGTCCCAGTGTGATGAAGCTTCCCTCCTAGGTCAGTAAAAGGTAGAAGGCTTGGAAGTGTGTCCTCACTGACCATCAGCAGCAGGGCAGTGGTGGCGAACCTATGGCAAGTGTGTCACTGCCTGCTGTTTCTTATTGAAAGCTCTACAAGGTTCATCATCAGTGCCCTGGGGAAAGTTGTCAAGGGATGCAAGTAATGGATGGATCCAGAATGAATCTGGTACTCAGCAAATTCCTGACTGCCTTCCAAATGTTGAACTTATATGGTAAAAGGGATGTGTCCTTTGATTTGATATTATTAAATTCAGGACAATCCCAAGAAGTACTTGAAATCTTAGCTGATAGCCCAGAGAGAGAAATAACCTGTATTGAGGATCAACTGTGGGCCAGACCTTATGCCTCCATGTGTTAAGTAATAAAAATAGATACAGAGAGGAAGAGTCACTTGTCTAAAGTTGAACATGAGAAATTATGGGAGGCAGTTTGAACCCAGCTCTCCATGCTCTGTGGGCAACTCTTTGCCCAGATGATGGTACACCAGAAACACAGGGAGAAAAAGTCTCCAGTTCCCCCCACTGTGGTCTGACCATCCATTTTTTGAACATCAGTCTGCCCCAGGAGTTGGAGGAGCCTTTCCTTCTTGGTCCCATCCCCCATAAATAAGGTGTTTGTTGGCCTTCAAAAGCATAGAACTTCAAAAATAGTAAAAGTGAAAGGCGTTCAGCTCTCTTAACTTTATTTTTAAATATATGCAGCTTCATTGCCACAGAAAGGAAATTTTCCTATTTTAGTAAACATAGCTACCAGTTCTGGATTCTGAGGGATGTGCCAACTCAAAGTCCAATAAATGTGTTTCTCTCCTGCTGATACCTAGGGTGTGTCTTTGTCCCCAGTGTAAATGATAAATGCGATGTGTTTTTCTGTATATGCACACACACTGTGTAAGAACTAAGAGAAGCTCGAAGCAGCCCCTCATTATCTTGCACATCACCACAAAGAATTCTTCCAGACTGATTACAAGTGCCAACAGGTAATTGGACCCTACGTGCTTGAAGAGTTACTCCCTGGCAGAACTAGTCAGCTCCTAAAGCACTGAACCAAGGTAACAGCCTTGAAGGAAATTGCACTCCAGTCCTCCTCCAAGATGCTAATGACATCAGGAATTTACATACCCAGCCAGTTTGGTGACCTGGGTCATTTTGGTCACTCTGGTTGGGCCTGAGGGCACGACTGTATAATTCACAACCTTGTAGTAGTGGCAGAGCTTAGGAAGTCCTCTCCCCTCACCTGGAAAATATCTTCCTCCTGATTCTTAAAATTCTACCTTCACATAATGGCTGTTCAGTGTATGTTTCTCAATAAGAAATCAGTTGCATGTTTGCTGTGTGCTGAACACATCTAGATTTTTCTGTTTAAAAAACAGACTCATTATGGATCAAATCCAGCTCAGCCCTAAGAAAGAAAGAAAACCTCTAGGGGAGACTCCAGATCTCACAGTACTGCTTTTACCCGGAAACGTTTCTGAAGCCCCCCATCCCCAGTCTTTTCCAAGAGCCCTAAGACCCATCCTTTCTTGGGCAAGAGTATCATTTGGGATACTGGACCTGCCTGGTAAGACAGTATCATCTGGAGCTGAGAGCAAGCTGGAAACAGCAGAACGATGGCCAAAGCAGGAGAATGAAAATGAAGGAACACACACGAGTACTTGGGCAAAGCCACAAAGCCCGTGCTGGCTTGCTCGGGCCTCAAGGGCACAGCAGCTTTATCCTGACCAGTGTCTTTAGTGACAGGCCATACTGCACGAGGGGGTAGAACCAGTGCGCCCATTGTCCTCTCCGTGTTTGCCTCTGCGTAGTCCCATTCCCTTCTTAGTCATCTTCACTTTCTACACTTTAAATAAGGGAACACTCAATCTGTCGAGGGAATTACACTTTGAGTTAATGTTTAAGTATATCATTTTCATACTGTAAATTATTTTGTAAGAGAGATTTACTGCTATCCCAGGATGTTTGAATTTGGCACCCCTGTGCATTTGGAAATCAATAAACCATTACTGGAAATACAATTTGTCTGTCGGAGTTGTGCACAAGGGGCCCTGCTAGATGTAAATATTGGTGATGATCTACATACTTAGCGTGATGATGTGGTGTTTGGGTTATTAGATGTGGGAGCCTAATTTACTCCTGACTTCTTGGGAGTGCTGTAGGGCCCCTGTGGGAAATGGCAGAAGGGCAGATTAAGATCATTATTATTTACAGACAGGTTGTCTCCTCCAAGGAAAATGACCCATGCCTAGGTAAACTTTTATGAACAAAGTAGATTGTAACCCAAAGGATACTTGGTCTCGAATGACATTTTTAACATTTAAAACTTTACAACTTAGAGTAACTAGGGTGAAGGTCAGTCACTTAAATTTTACCAAGTTTTCTGTCAAAACAAAACAAAAGATAGATCAGCAAATTCCAGTCTTTCTGGAATTTTAAAAGTTGTATTTCCATATAATTGGGGAAGAGATAGAATTTAATTGTAAATGAAGTGATTCCAGTCTTTGCAATATTAAGACCGGAAGTTGCACTGACACCAGGAGACAGGTATTGCAGTAGCCAACTATAAAAGCTGGGGATAGTAGGACTGGATAGATTAGAAAATGCAAGCCCTACCTAAGCACATGAAAATTCATTGTTTGAAAGCCACTAGCTTTGTGTGGAAGGGATGCAGTTAGTGAACGCTACTGTAAATTCCCTTTTATCAAATTTATTTTCATCAGACCCTTTCAGATTGGGACAGTGAGAACTTGGGAGAATTTCCCCAAGATAGGGTGATTAGTCACTCAAGGTCACCCAATAAATCATGCCGGTAAAGCTCAGGATGGCAGACTGTCTGTCTCCTGTGACAGTCATTAGGCCCTCTTCCTCCCTGGGTGCTGGGGACACTTTGCCGGTTGGATGGCACTGCCAAGCACAGTAGCACTTGGGAGACCAGAGTTTTAACAAACCACAATGTGTTTGGAGGTTTTCTTCCCTACTTCCTGGTGCCAGTCCTCAGCGCCACATCCTGTTGCCCCAGCCCTTGTTTCATTGTCTTTTCCTTAAAAAATTAACTTTTTTTATTGATCTTTTCTGAGCACAATTTACATTTGGCCTCATTTCCTTTTTACTCATAAAAGGGCAAAATTGCAGTTTGGAATATCTCCTGGCCCTACTACCAAGACACCAGAGTAAGATACACCCAACAGAAAGTCAGGCTGCCAGTCATATTAAAAGAAAAATGTCACAGAAAAGAAAATAGTAACAAACACTGTTTAAAGTCATTAACTAGCCATGCTGAGTGTCTGTACTTGTTAACTATTGCAATTTCCAGCTTTAAAACAATCCTTTTTGTTGATAGCTACCGTTTAGTGAGCTCTTAGCCTAGGCCAGATGCTGTCCTAGTTGCTTTTCACATTATCTTACTTAATTCTCACATCACTAATGCCAGCATCCTTCATTTTATTATTCAGGAATATTTGGAGAATTAAGTACAGTGACTGAGGTTATACCTTAATAAGTGGGAAGCAAGGATTTTAAACTAAGGTTTAGTAGACTTTATAATGCCTGCTCCTAATCTTTCCTCCCCTGGCTACACTGATTGCACCGTGCATTGATATTATTTTCCCTGTCCCTTCCTTACATGCAGTATGCCCTGGGGGAAAGCAAATTGGCCCTTTGGTAGCTCTGCTTTATACAACCTGGAAAGCATGTTACACAATGAGAGGAAGACTGAGGATGGCAGTGAAATTCTCTTACAGTCTGAAGCTGCTCTTTCAGAAGGAGTGAAATAACGGGCTTGCTTTATTGTCTTTATTCTAGGGCCATAAATAATGAAATCACCAAATCACTGTAGCTCCTTTTGCTATGGTCTTAGAATCTCAAAAGTCAGCCAACTCTGACACATGACTATAATTTAAACCTCTTGAAGGTATCTCCAACAACTTTTCATTAGGCCAGTTTCATATTTTTGGCAAGAGAAAACAAAAAACTGAAAGGTTAGTCAGTTTAGCCATCATGGCCACAGCATTCCATAGGATTCAGGAACAATTCATACCTAGGGCTCACCCCTCAGACAGCTTCTCCATCCATATTTCCCGAGCCTAAAACCCAACCAAGTGGTTTGAAATGAGTAACTGAGACGTAACTGGAGAATTATGAGTAAAAGTTCAACCCACTCAGAAATGACTGGCAACTAGGAGCCAAGCACCAAGCCTTGTAACCAGTTAAAATAAATAAAGTAAGCACATAAGATGACAGTCATATATCTGGCCATGATGAACCTACTCAAAACTTACTTATTCTTACAATTCTAAATCGTTGTCTAGTTTCCAAACCTATAGCAAAGCAAAGGAAATAGACTTGCAGTGAAATTTACTTCTAGAAGGAAAAAGTGACAAGACAAAACTGCTCTAGAAGTTCTGTCGGGGGTGTGTGCTAGTGCCAAAAGAGCCTCCTATATCAGGACAATACCGTTGTGTTTAAATAATGACCCTGCACATCACACATAAAAACGCAAATTAGGCTCAGAGAAGGCAGTGATTTCTATAGCAAACGTTTAAAAATGTTTATATTGCAAATGGTAAAAAAGAACTTTTAAGAAATACTTGTATCACAAATGGAAAAAAAAAACTCTTAGGAATTAAAAGGAATAAACCTTTGACAATCTGCTACATTTTGCTGAACAAAATATACACCTCCCAAGGTTTTATTCTGTGAACCTCTTGTGTTTAAGAGTCCCCTCCCCCCTGGCCCCACAGCTTTATAAGTGACTTTCATGCTACAGTGCTTTGCATATAATGGCATGAACAATAGAAGTGCCAAGTTTTCAGTGTGATGAATAAAACTAATAACCAGAATACAGGTCAAATTCTGTTACAACAAATACTGCTACTATAAAAATCACTTAAGCATCCCTGTTATCTCTAAGCCCCTGTCGATTGTGCATTTATTTTAGGGAATAGTCATTTCAACAAAATTGGAATATAATGGAAAGAAACTAGACCCTCACCGCAAGTTGGGTGTAACACCATTTAACCTGTAATAACAGATTCTCAACGTATATTTCTCCAGCTCTTTGCTTCAAAAAGAATAAGCCTTATGTAGACAATACCAGCCTGGAAAGCTTGTGGTTAGTTGTTGCTAGGAGAAGAAGGCATTCAGAAGCAAAGCGAACACGGAGTGGTGTAGCAATCACTCGCTAGGGAATTTGGTCTCCGGGGCAACTTTTGACCTTAATCTATGTTGAACCCCTCAACCAAAGAGTTGCTTGCATCTAACATGATGTAATGTGTATATTAAGCCCTGGAATGAAGACATGATTCATTTCTCATGGGTCATTGAGCACTTTGTGGTAACCTGGCCCAGATCTGATCTGATGACTCTTAAGATTTGGGGAAAAAAAAAAGGGAATAATAATACCGAAGTGTGTGATGGAAATTATCTTTTCTCCCTTAATGCATTGCTTTCAACATGCATGCCTGTAAAGGCACATCCCACGTCAATTATATGGAGAGATAGAAATGGTCCAAGTTAACCACGTTTCCTTTGATATATAGGCAATGCTTTTTCCATGCCTGTCCTTTTGCTGGACGAGTTTTGTCATTTACTGTAGCATTATCTAACTATTCATCTTTTCTTTCTTTAACTTAATGTTTTTTATGACTTCACTGCAACCGATGTTTTGTAACACCCTTATCAGAACAAGAAATTAAATATAATTCACTTCGTAATAGTACAATCAGCAATAGGAAAAGGTGAGAAGAGGAGAGGAAAATTATCCACATTTTCCCAATGATCATGCCTGACCTGGGCCCCAGATTCACATACTCCAAGGAAGTTCCTAAATTCTGCTCAACTTGAGGAGGCAGCAATATCTCTTCCTATCTTGGGATGAGACGAGCGATCTCTTGAAGGCATGACATTACAGGATTTATTCACCTCTGCTTGCTTGCTTCCCTAAGCCAAAGCAGAATTAAACACACGTCTCCCAGCCCAGGGGATCAGGTTAAGAAGTGACTGCTTTGCTTGGCACCTGGAAACATTGAGTCCAAGTATCCAGTTTGAGGGTGGCCCTATGCTGTGCACAGTTTTTATTAGGACATCTGGAGATTAGAGGTGTTAATTGGAACCAACTTTTCTGTACTTGATTTCTCCTCACACTTCATGAGACCTTTTGGACCCATTGGATGGTTGTATCCTAGTATCAAATTCAGCCTATTCCAAATAGGCATTACCACAGTAGAGGAAAAGTTCACTCTCAGACTTGGTGGTGGTAGTGGTGGGAGCATTAGAATTGGTTTGAAAGGATAATGATAAAGAAAACACTGATAACAATAGTAATGGGATCTTATCTTTTAAAAATATACTAAATAATACATTGTGGTAAACTATAGTCACCCTATTGTGCTATAGATGATTAGAACTTATTCCTCCTATATAACTGTATACCCATTATCCAAACGTCCTTCACTCTTTACCTTTCCTAGCTTCTAGTAATCACTATTGTACTCTCTACTTCTAATGAGATCAACTTTCTTAGTTTCTACTTATGAGCCAGAACAAGCAGATTTGTCTTTCTATGACTGACATTTCACTGTCCTTCAGTTCCAACCATGTTGTGCAAATGACAGGATTTTATTCTTATAATGGCTGATGCACACAAATATCAAATTATGACCCTATATCCTAAAAATATATACAATTAGGCATCAACTAAAATTTTTAAATGTGTATTTTCTCCAACACTGAAGCCAATTTCCCATTTGCTAATAAGTGGACTCTGACTGGTTTCCCCCAAACTCATATTTCCTGTAGAAAATACCGTCTTATGGACTGGGGATCTAGCTCAGGGGTCTAAACACCTGCGTGGCCAAGCTTGAGGTTGTGAGTTCAATCCCCAGTGCTGCCAAAGAAAAAAAAATACTGTCTTATGTAATGAAATAAAGGCATTCCTTTTGAGATCATGCCTGGCCCACTTGTGGGCGAACTATACTCAAACCAAGGTTGCATGTTCAATGCAAGTTGTCTGTTTAGCCTTCTCCCTCGCCTCTGACATGTGTTCAAGTCGTGCAGGAAGAATTAAATCCCCTGGGGGTCTTCCATTGTATATAATTAAATGGTAGACAGAAGCCAAGGTTTCTACAAGTAACTGTCTTTTGCCCTTTCTGGGATGGTAAGAAAATTCATTTGGAGTGTTTATGCTCCTCTTGATAACCACGCCATAGGCTTTCTTTTATATTGTGCTACTGAGGCCTGTCACTGCCCTCAGCAAAGACAGTTTTACCATGGCTTACTCTCTAGTAATCACTGAAGCAGTCTCATGAGGACATGCACAGCTGCTGCCTTTCCTCAGGCCTGGCACATGGTCAGATGGCAGACTTGCAGCAAATGAGAGTCCTGGCTTAGTTCACAAGGCAGTCAGAAGTGATACAGAGTTCAGGCTTCCCCTGCCTTTCCTTCTCCCACCTCCTCCCTCCATTCCTCTGCCTCCTCTTCTTCCGGTCTCTCCATCTGGAAACCATGAGCGTCATGAATTCCAGGCACAAATTCTCAGATTTCACATGTTTGGGAAGTTTCTTGGTTTGGGTCATTCTTTAAGTGTAAGAAAATTCAATTTGGGAGGAAAAAAAAAAACAGCTGAGATCCTTCTGCAGAAATAAAAATAAATAAGGTGTGGTATGTATCCATCCTCTTGTCAATTCAGCTCCAAAGCCACACACGCTGTATAACCTCAGAAAAAGTACTCAGATTCCCCCCAGGGAAGGGAACAGAATGGGAAAACAAATTCTCAACTCCTAAAAAACATACATTTTCCCCTTTCATAGTATAAACACGACTGGCATCAGATATGATGTAATTCATTTTGCGTGTATTCATGGGGGAGGAAAGGTCTCTAAAGGGTAGATCTAAGAGTAATGGAATGAAATGAAAAGTAAAATTTAGACTAAATTTTGGGGGAAAAACTGTTAACATTATGAACCACTTATCTCTAGTGTTGTGTTGCTAGGAAAAAGAGCAGTGTGCCCGTCTTTGGGAAAATGAGTGAACTTGCTCTCAACACTCGATTTTAAAAACAGGCTTTGTTCTAGCACTGCCTCTGTGCTTTACTAACTGAGGAATTAAATGAACAGGGCTTAGTATAGTCCCTGACACACGGTAAGCATTTAAAAATGGTAGCCAGGGATTACTATGTCCTGTACTGCCAATCACTCAGAAAAAGTCTTCTTTGGCATGAGGTACATGGAGCTTGCTCTCAAGCTTTCCCTCCTCGAGCTGCTCTGCTCAGCTTTAAAATCCTCCTCGAAGCTATTTCATGGTCCACCCTACCACGTCACCCTGTTACACTTTTCATATCACTTGTAAGGCACTCAAATTATCCTGTGTATTTATTTCTTCACATGGTTAAGGCCTGAAACTCTTTGAAAGTTGCATTGTTTGCACCTGTGTTACAAGGCTGACAAATTTGCCTGACACAGAATAGCTGTTTAAACAAGACTTCTGGACTCACCAACTCCCTTCCAGATCCTGTATTGCGCCAGGCACTACATCTAGGTGCAGAAAACCAGAACACAGCTTTATCTACATCTACCCCAGCATAGGCATCTGAAGTTGGCACCACGTGCTCTTCCCAGAAGAGAGAAGAGAGCTGGAAAATCTAACTCCTATCTCCGTTCTGTCACTAACAAGTTATGGGGGCTTTTGCTGGCTGTGTTCCCTTTTGCCGCATTCCTAATCTGAAGGGTAGAGTCAACCAAGTTGGAGGATTTGCTATGCTTTCCAGCTCCAACATTGTAAGATCTTAGACAAGTAAGAAATGATAGCAGGAATGTGAAGATGCTTCCTCTTTCTTTCTCTCTTCCTTTCTTCTTTCTTTCTTTCTTTCTTTCTTTCTTTCTTTCTTTCTTTCTTTCTTTCTCTCTTCCTTTCTTCTTTCTTTTTCTTTCTTTCTTTCTCTCTCTCTCTCTCTCTCTCTCTCTCTCTCTCTTTCTTTCTTTCTTTCTTTCTTTCTTTTTTGGTACTGGGAATCAAGCTTTCATACTTCCTTGTTTTCTGTGAGTATATGCACAGGCATGTATGTTAGTATGCAGGTACATGATTGTGTGTGTGTGTGTGTGTGTTTATATGTGCTGGGACTATGCCAGGAGAACCAGATTCACACATATCACCTGGAAAGTAGGATTTCAACCACATGTGCACAAGCATGAAAAATTATAGTCCAGTAAACTGAGAAATAGACTCATGAGCTAAAAAACACTTTCTTCCCTAAGGAACTTCTCAGAGCTTTTAATATCTTCTTGTGCATTGTGGAGCTTCCCTGTGATAATTTCCTGGGTTTCCATGGGACAGTGTGAGGACACAGCAGGCTGAAGGTACCAGGTAAGTCTTGTGCATTGGTGAGCCTCTTGCCCCTGATAAATAGTGCCATTCATTTTCTGGACTTGGAACCAGCGGTGTAAATTCATCAGAGATGGGAGTCTGCACCTACCTTTAATAGAGTGGCCCACAAACCATTCTCCTGTCATCTCTAGCACGTTATCCTGGAGGACTCAGAAGAACCTTGAGGTGCACTCACAGACATCATGTGGCGGGCAGCAGCATGTGAGTGAGTGTGCACAATGCCAGAGGAAAATATAGACACGTCAGCAGGATTAATGACTTGGCACCCCTCCACACTGCTTTTCTTTACATCGACATTTATTTAAAGGACAGAATGGAGGCAAGTTGGGGAGGGTATCGGAGGCTATATCTCCACCTGTATAACACTCTCAGAAACAAAGCCCCTGACCTCCTTTTTAGAAGACCATTCAGTGACCACCTGTTGTTATTCAACAACCTTTTGGGAGGGGGGTCCTAACCCCACCCATTTCCAAATTTCAAAGTGTTTTTTCCAACTCCACATAGTTATTTCCTTGGAAGTAGTTTTCACCAGTGCATTACAATTTTAGTGAAGTTTCCACGCCACCATTCCTTCCCATCCCAGTCGACCAGTGACGTGTCATATGCATGTGGGTGTCAGACTGGTGGTTTAGTGATGAACCATTCCCCGTATAGAAAATGTGTGTGAAACCCAGATCACAGCACTTTCCACATGATCGTGGGTTGACATGGAGAGAGTTAATGTCCTCACAAGGAAGAGGACACACAAAGGTGGTATTTTCTGAGGAGATTATTAGACCCACTGGAATGTAACAAGAGGATTTAGCAACGGTAAAGAACAAATATCCCCACTTGCTGGGACAGCTGTCCTTGCCCTGCCCCCTCCCTCTTACACCCTTCTTCAGCTTCCTCCTACTCTTTTTCTCACAGGGACAAAGAAGCATCATCGTCCAAAACACTGGAGGGACAATAAGCATGCTTGGACAAAGCTATGGTCTGAATAGTGGCCTGCTCTCACCACGATGTTTCACACCTAATGAATGACTCTGTTTTTAAGAATGCACAACACCGACTATGGCCTTTAATTGGATCAGCCCACTGTCCCATTCCATAATACTGTGTGCTGATGAGACAGAACACACAGAGACAGTCAGTGTTATTCAGCAGAGGTTAAATAGAACTACTGAGCTGACTGAATTATGCATTTGCAAAAGAGCTTGCATAGACAGAGCTGGGGGGAAATACTTCTGTAACCTTCCCCTTGGGTCTCTATATCCAAACCAAAACCAAAGATTTGTTGATGAAGACTCAAGGTGGTGACATGTACAAAGTGTTTCTGATTGACTGCCTTTTTCCACTGACATGATCAACTTCACCAAGCCCAGGGGCTCCTTATTATCTATACTCATATTACCCACACATAGACATGGTTTCTCTTTGAAAAAATGGGAGCATAGATGCTGGGTCAGAACACCTGGGGCTGTCCTTTAAGAAGTCACTTTAAACAAGTAGCTTATATGCTCTGTGCCTACATTTTCTCCTTTATAAAATGGAAATAATAACAATTTATCATACTGGGTTGATGAGATAATCGAGCATGATAATATTTGAAAAGTGCTTAATATTGTGCCTGGCACATAGCCTTCAAGAAATAAAATAGTTACTTCCAAGGTTAGTGTTATTATAAATTGATTGGTGAAATACCAAAACAGAATTTTGAAGGGAAATTTGGCAATATTAGTCTCATTTCTAGACATCTCTTACTGAAAGAAATACAACACATGTACCAGTTTTTTGCATAAGAATGTTAATGTAGCATTTTTTTAAATGACAAAAATACGAAGATTCAGCAAAAGGTGAGTGCCTTGGAGTCCATCCATGTGGAGAAACACTCTACAGAAAATCAAGGGTGGGTTTCTCATTCCCTGCTCATCTCAACCAACAATGCTTCTAAAATTCACTGTGGGCTCTGCATTTAGATTGGCAATCACAGCTTTCCTTCCTGCAATCACAGAACATTCTCTGGGATGCTAATGAGATGATGATTTTGTTTTACTGGGAAGAGTGGATTTGTGTCACTTAAGCCAGACTGAAGAAGTACAGCCCCACAGAGCAAGAGACGGAGGAACTTAGTTGAAAGATGGAGTGGTTCCTAGCACAATCTTATCTTCGTACTGTGACCTTTAAGTCATGGGACCAGTAGGGTGGAAAAAAATGCCTTAAATCTTGACGTTTGGCCATGAGTTAACCTCCTTTGAGCTTTCTGCTGTGAGAGAGACAAGTTCATCTCTAGGCCATGTTCAAGCAGAAAGATGCTGGCTTTCCTTATCCCCTGTGCCTTCCCAACCCCAATTTTCCGGTCCACTTCATGGTATAGGTTGGGAGTAGACACAGGTCCCTTACTCACCTTGCTGCTCTCTAACCTCATTCCTGTTACCTCTGTCTTCTACCGACTAACAGCACTGATCACGATCCGCCAAGAGCTTTGCTCTTACTCTTCAAGATTCCTATAAAGTGTGGGTTCCACATGTGTAAACACCACATCGTCTCCCTAGTGTAAGAAACTGAAAGACTCAATAAGATACAAAATTCCCGATAAATATGGAGAAATGGTTCTGAAGTCCAATGGTGCTTTTATTCTTAGATTTGATTGGTTTAAGTCCCTTTCCTACTATTTGAAGGCAATATGTGAGAAGATAGGAACAGCTCTTTTGAAAAATGGGACACTACGGTAGCCATCGCTGGTTTCTTGTTGTCCAACTTGAAGGCATGTAATGCTCTTTTGTTTTATCTGGTTTTATACTACTTTGTTTAGTTTGAGTTTATTGTCTGTAAATGTATGAACAACCATTTTGAAGAAAGCAAGAGACACTAGGGTAACTGTTGTTAATCTCCTGTTGTTATGTTTTGAAAACCTGTATAGCTTGCAGTGTTCTGTTTTGAAATGCTATATTATGTTTGACTCTATTCTGTTTTCTTTTGCTTTGTTTTGTTCTGTTTTGTTTTATTCTATTCTCTTTAAAATAAAATAAAAATAAAAATAAAAAAAAATAAAGTGTGGGTTCTTCTTGCCTATTTAGTGTGTCCTATTCCCAGCACCTCATTCTCCTTTACAGGAGCAGGCTGAATCTTATTCGAGTCTCATAAAAGAAGAGCAGAAAGTGAAGACCACAAGAAGGAAAATAATTGTAATTCTGGGTCTCTGTCATACTCACAAACTACACCTCCTGTGTAGTGTGGTCTGGTTACATACACATGAGTGCTCCCTTTTGCCTCTAACCCTTCACAGCCCCTCTCCCTTACATTAGAGAGGTAGAACTTGAGAAGAAGCCCACTGTGTCCCATAGAGGTCAGAGTACGGAATAGACAATGAATATGGAAGCACATTAGAAAAAGTAGAGTTGTTACACAGTGAAGAGTGAGCTTGTAGGATGGGCAGATGCAAACCCTAAAAGGAGATTATTGTCCCCTCAAGAACCATTCTCCATTGTAAATCAAGCCTGACCTTCCTTCTCGCTCTCATTTCAGGACACCTTTGATGTACGCTAACACCTACAAATGAAAGGAGGCAAGACTGAACCCTCTGCATGTCAGCCCTTGCCGGTCGCCAATATCCCACTAATAGGAGTTATGTTCCCCCATGCAGTACCAGACCGAGCCAGCAGGGGTCTGACATTAGTTGCTTTTAACCCAAAACCCACGATGGCTGTGAGAACCCGAGGTGAGGAGCATGAGCTTTGGCTGGTGCGAACAGAAGTCACAGTATAAAGAATGCATCCATATTTGTAGTAAGACTATGAATAACCCAGGCCACAGAGCACGGATCTCCCGTATCCACAATGAAGTGCTAGGTTTAATTCATTTTACATGTTTACCCAGAAAATATATTCGTAAGGAGAGCCACCTTAATCCAAGAGCTTGGATCATCAAGATTCCTGTCTGAAACAAGTCGCCAATTTCTTTCTGGTCTCTAACAAAGAAGCCATGATGACCAAGAGTGTTATAATAAAAAAAGCAGTGTCTTAAAAAGCAAGTCACATGCCTCCAGTATATAGAGCTCATTTTCAAGAAAACCATGAGGTGTTTGGTCTTTCTGGATCATTCTTTTGGTTGGTATTTCAAACTGTGAGCTCAAGTCTTTACATTGCCTTTGAATGTATTTTTATTGCGGATTATTTTTAGTTACAATTGTGAAATACCTAGAAAAGGTATGGTGCTTTCCTGTTTTTAAAGTCATTTCACACCTACTACATTTTGTGGTCTTTTCTTGAAAAAATAAATTATTAGTCTCATTTTAGAGCCAATGAAATTGAGGCTCAGACAAGTGAGGAAAAGTTGCCTGAAATCACACAGCTAGAAGCAACAGGGCTGTTATTTTTCATGCCAACGAAGCAATTAAAGTCTGTATGTATTGAGGGATTTTCACACATGCAAACATTTAAATAATGCAACCCTAACATGAATTGTGCCTTTTCCAGCAATTAACCTGATTTTATATATTATCGTCTATGTATATCTTGTTTCTCTGCTAGACAGCAGTAACTGTCATTTCTTTAAATTATAGAATACATACTTTTCACATTCCTTCCCTTCCTATACCCCTGCTCTATATTCTGCTTTTCTAGGAGATGGCAGGAAGTGGCAAGAATCCAATCTACCCACATTCAAAAATGTACCTTCAGCAGGCTGTCAGACAGAGAAAATCCAACTGTTTTCATCTCTACAACCTGAAGAGTGAGGCACTATTATTTTTCTAGATGAGGAAGTAACTCTTAGGCACAGAGAGACTCACTCCCCAAGTTCACACGACTGTGCAGTACTGGAGCTGACATTTGTACCCTGGCAGCCTGGCCCCTACCTGGTTCACAAAACCCATGGACACCAAGTGTAAAACCCTCCAATTTCCCCCATAGGCAGGACTCTATAACTTCTCTGCAGGAACCCAGCGTGGTTGTGAGAACTAAATGAAAAGGAATCTGTTATTATACCTTAGAGAATAAGGGATTCATACGACGTTTACAAAAAAGTCAAATGCAATATGGATTCAAAAGAACTTTCTAGACAATGTGATAATATTGATACCAACCACTCTGAGCTGCTCCAGTTATCTTAGACACTCTCCTCATTTTATCCCCTCCTTTTTATTTGAAATTTAATGGCTCTAGATATAATTAAGAAAAGCCACCTTGAGTCTGTGTGTTTGTGGTTGCCACACACCAGAGCTGGCTTTGATGAGGTGCCAAAGCCCCAGTGTTAATTCCCGTGGACTGAGAACCTACTATGTGCCAGTGTTTTGCAGAAGTTTGAGACTGCCTAACCCCACTATGTTGGTTCCCTCTGCTTGAGACATTGAACGCAGCAGCCCCCTCCCAGGGTCCTCTATAACCCGCCCCTGCCTTCCAGCTCCAGGGCCAACCTGATTGGTCTAAGCCAGTGGTGGCGAACCTATGGCCTGTTGCGGCAGCAGGCTGTTTGTATCATTGAAAGCTCTAACAGGTTCATCAGCACTGGTCTAAACCTTAAATTCTAAGCTAAATCCTGTGCCTTTTATCCTGAGTGGTTCAAAAGTAACCATGTGATCCACAAAGACTTCTGGAAAGTTTCTCACTCCCACAAAGGGCATAATCAGGTCCACCCTCTTTTTGGAGACAAAACCTGCCTTGACCCTGTGGCCTGAGGAGGAAGCAGGAGGATCACAAGTTTGAGCCCAGTCTGAGCAGGTTAGCAACTTACAAGACCCTGTCTCAAAGTAAAAAATAAAAAGTGCTGGAGATGTAGCTTGGTGTGAAGATGCTGGTTCATTCCCCAGTACTGGGGGAACGGGAGGACTTACCTGGAGTTGCAAAGCAGAAGGCAATGCAGCCTGGGTCCCAAGCACTCTGATATAAGCCTGAAGTCCTCACAGCAGCCCCACCAAGGAAACTTTGTTAAGGCCCTTCTACATATGAGGAAACTGAGGCAGGTAGAGGTACAGATTAATGGCCAGGTAAATAACTGAACTGGAATTCAACACAACACAGATCTATTTACCTCCAAGACCTGGTCTACGCTTCATCTTACCTATCATCTTCTTGCCTGAGGGAGAGAGAAACCGGTGGGCTCACCTACGCAGGCACACCTTCAGACTCTCTCCTCTCCTCCGTCTTCAGGCAATTGCCTCTGCACTCTAGTTTGGATCTTAAATGTCTCCCAAAGGCCTGTATGTTGAAGGCTTAACCCCTAGCATGGTACTGTTGGGAGGTGGTGGAGTCTTCTAGAGGTGGGGCCTCGTTGGAGGTCCTTAGGTCACTGAGGGTGTGTGCTTAATAGGACAGGGAGACCTCTACTCTTTCCTCATGCTCTGTTTTTGCCTCTACACCATGAGGCGAGCTGCTTTGCTCTGCCACACGCTCCTCCCGTGATGTATGGCTTCACCACACTCCCCAAAGTCAAATGTTTATGGGCTGAAATCTCAAAAACTGTGAGCCAAAATAAACCTTTCTACTTTATAAGTTGACTACCTCAGGTATGCGTCATAGTGATGAAAAGCTGACTACCACAGTGCCCTTGATTATTCTCTTCAGTCCCTGAAATTCTTTCTATCCTCCAAAGCCCACCTCTGAGTTGGATTCCAGCTCTGGCCATGAAGCAGACTAGATCTGCAGCCCGCACTAAGCTTTCCGCCAAGCTTCTGATCTCATCATTTGTGCCTTAACTTCGGCAATTCCTAAGTTTGTGTCATTCTTGAGGGCGTTAGTGTATCAGTTTTTAACTCGTCATTCCTGGGACCTATTTCTGGTGTGTACATCTCCCTGTCTTCAGGAATTAGGTCTGACAGCAGGTGATGCTTTGCTCCTTTCAGGAACTACACTGGAGTCCTTTGTCCCCACACTGTGTGAACCAGACTAGGGCTCTCTCAAGTACACTGGTTTGCATAATCTTTTCTCAGGCTGTTCCCTCTGCCTGGAGTGCTCTCCCTGTCTGCATGTCTACCCTGTATGTTAATTTCTCTGTGTGTCTTATTTCCTTCAATGGCCTGGGGACCCCATGAAGGAATGACTCTAGTTAACCCCATCTTGATATTCTCACAGCACCTAGCACAATACCTGGCCTACAGGAGATGTTCAATAAGTGTTTATGGAATGAATGAATGAATGAATGAATGAATGAATGAATTTTTTTGTGATATGAAAAGACAGTATTCTTATGACCAAGGGAAAAATCTCTTCTTTGAAACATTTTCTTAATAAGGTGGCATTTTACAGTGGGCAGGGAGGTGTGTCTCTATTTAAAACTATTTAAATGACTTACTGGTCCCTCTCATGTGTTTTAAGTAAGATTTTAATTTTTGTGCTTGCCCATAGGCAGTACTGAAAGCTGCAAAAGTTTTTCTTTACAAGCCCAGTGTTAGACCCAGAATGTGCACGTATGTGGCAACTCCATCCCCTCCCCACCAAACAGGAAGGCTCAGTCAAAATTCAAAGAAACTTCTGCCTCCTGTATTTTCTGAATTGGATTCAGCTATAGACTGAGTTGGAGTGGATGGTTCTGGTGGGTAATTGAAATCCACAAACACTTCCAACATGTTTGACAGCTTTGAGCTCTTGATTGGGTCAAATATACGTATCATAAGTTGGAAATATAAGACACTAAAATTTGGTCTCCTCTGCCTGCCTTAACTCCAGCCAACAAATAGTGACTAGTCAAGTTTCAAAGGGCACCCAAAGATTGACATTGAACATAGCTGCCACCCAACTATATACCCCATCTGGAGACACAAACCAGCCGAGTATGTGCTGGAACCAAGCAGGCAACATAAATGAATAGGGTGAACTAAGTGTAAAAGAACCAACTGTCCAGGTAAGATGAGAAATGGCAACTGATTTGCAGGCTCTCCTTAAGCACAATAGAGAGTGGTGGACACTATGGCAAAAAAAAAAAGAGAACAAATCTCCCATCTAAGAGAGCAGCTGCCCCTCAGTTTGAGGCAACAGTTGCCATTTACGAATGCAGCCCCAGGGTTTCCAACCTTCCACCATTTCAGTAGAAGTCAGCTATCTAGTGGGGCATGGTGGCTCATACCTGTAATCCCAGCATTCTCAGAGGCTGAGGCAGGAAGACCACAAGTTTAAGCACAGCCTGGACAACTTGGCAATTTAATGACATCCTGTCTCAAAATAAAAAGGGGATAGGGATGGATATAGCTCAGGGCAAAGGTCCTGGGTTAAAGCCCCACTACTGCCCCCCCAAAAAAGATATAAAAAATCTGTGAAATTATCCAATTTATAATAATGTCTTCTGGTTCGATGTTTTTACAAAGATATTGGGTTCCAAGTGGGCCAAAATCAGTTTGCAGGCTTCCAGAGGCCACCCACTAATGTGAAGACATTGGCCTTTGCAGTTAGACGGTCTGGATTTTAAACCCTATTTCCACCTTAACAAGTAAGTTAAATTCACTATGCTTCAGTTTTCAGACCAATAAAATAGAAATAATCGGTTTCTTGGAGGAATGGCAATGATGTTTATAAAGCACTTAACAAAGTAACTGGCACAAAGCAGAAGCTCATTAAACAATAAATATCCAGCTAGGGAACTCCCCTTAAACTAAGCCCAGTGACTACCAATGTTCTTCTCTTTCTTCTCTAAAAAGGCTTACACAGAAATCCCCATTCTTGATACCCAACTTCAATCCTGAATGAATTTTTCAAAATTCATTCTTCTACATAGAAAGTTCTTTCCCATCCTGTTTTCATTGTTCCCAAGCAGAGTCCAGAAGCAAAGGAAAGAGCAGGCTCTCTCCCAAGGAGGCTGCATGGAATGAGGGATGAGCCCTGGAATGGGCATTTGACAGTGTGGGCACCAACGCTGTGAACCTGGACAAATTATCAACCCACTTTGGACTTGTGGTGCCATTAGGAAAGTGGGCACAATGCCCAGTAGTAACCTGGAGAATGTAAGGTTATACAAGGTATGATCATAAAACGTGATGTGTATTTAAATAAAAAATTGTTACACTCAAAGGCACATTGCCATTAATCCCCTTCAAAATATTCCTCTTCTCTTCAAACACACTTGTCCCATGGTTCTTGCCCCTTTCCGAAGCATTTCTGCAAGTCCTCTTTCGTGAGTGTCTTTAGTTGTGTTCTTGTGGCTGCCTTGATGCTCTAAATTGAGTCAAAACATTTACCTTTCATTGTCATTTTGACTTTAGGGAAGAGTCAGAAGTCACACAGCATCCAATCTGGTGAATAAGGTGCATGAGGACAGAACATAATGTTTTAGGAGTCTGCCTTTACGTTGGATGGCACTCAGCAGCAGCATTCACCCTAGGTGTAATCACACCTCATAAAAACAGTCACAAAAGAAGGCTTTCAGACCTGCTCCAGAAAGTTGCAAGAATTATGGAATAAATGTATTTAAAGCAAGGGGGAGTATTTTGAGAGAGATTAATGGCAATGCATCTTTTACTTACTAATTTTTAAAAATTTAAACATTCCCTGTAGTTTTCAATCACCCTTTGTATATTATGCTAGATATTGTCACTTGCCTCTCACTCTAGATGCTCATGTAACTTGTAAAGGAAAAACTCTTTTTCTCTATACTTCTACTTTACACAACTCATCTGTGACCAGTGTAGGGGGAAGAAGCTTCCTCACACACTGAAATTCTGTGCTTCTTGGTGGGCATGGTTTGGGGGTCCTGCAATTTAACTCAGTTCTGACACTGCCTACCAGATGATGACATCACATCCCATAGGTTAAGGGCTCAGTCTCACAAAACTATCTCCCACTTCATAGGCCAGTGATAAGTCCATGTTTTCACATGTGTGTCTGCTGACTGACTGTAAATTGGAAGTTTCCATGATAGCTTCCCACTGTTCAGTCATTTGCCAGAACAGGATTCAGGAAATCAGCTTACTTATTAGATTATCAGTTTGTTATGAAAAGATGAAACTCACAACAGTCTGCTTAGTTTGGGTCTAGAATGTTCCCCAAAGTTCTCTGTGTTAAAACTTGTCACCAGCTTGAGGCACTACTAGTAGGTGCTGGAAGTTAAAAGAGGTGGGGCTTAATTGGAAGTCTTTTATCATACGGAGTTGTGCCCTTGAAAGGTATGCTGAGATCCTAGCCCTTCAGCTCTGTCTGTATGTCTGTTTCTCTCTCTCTTTTCCTCCCCTCCTCTCCCCTCCCCTCCACCTCCTCTCCCCTCCCCTCCACCCATGGATCTCTCCTTAGCTATCATGAAGTGCATAGTTTCTTCTATCCCATGCTCCCACCACAATGTACTGCTTCACCACAGGCCCAAAAGCAATGGGGCCAACCAACCATTAACTAAAGCCTCCAAAACCATGAACCAAAGCAACCTTCCTTCTCTTTAAGTTGATTAATCTTGGGTACTTTGTTACACTAATACAAAACTGACTAATAGTCAAATAAGAGATGTGTAAAAGGAGAAGAGAAATTTCCCTTCTGTGCTTCAAAGGTACCCTGATATAAAATGACAAAAATAGAATAATTGGACAAAGGGCACACAAATTAATGACTTGCTTGGAGGCAATTACAATGATTAGCCTACTAGTCAAACATATACCCTTGTCTCAATAGGGGCGGTAAATGATCGAGAATGTCAGAGAATAAATAGTGAGTTTTAGGGGAACTGAACAGGCTTAGAGAACATACAATAGCCAGAGACAAAGTCTATTTGACCTTCAGCATAGAGAGTGGTTGGAAAATGAGACTGAGAGGACAGGGATGAGTGACAAGTGTGTTCAGGTGTTTTCATAGATGCCTTTCCTTCTATGTGATTTAATCTTCTCTGATTAATGAAATTTCAACAAGAAGACTTCCCCAAGTTCTTGTCTTAAGAGCTCCACTGTCTGCCAACAGGTTCCCTCCCAGGGCAGTGGGCTGAGGACCACGCCTTTAACACATGGGCCTTCTTACTCACTTGGTGGATACAGTTAGACAGATAAGGAGACTTTTCAGAAAACCTTTCCTGGCATCGGGATAGAAAGAAACAAGGGAAGCTGCAAGGGCTTCTTTTAAACACTTAATTTCTCTTGGATAAAACTGCTCAGTATGCCAAAAATATCTTATTTTGGGGGCATTGTTCTGTGACCCCCAACAAATGCATAGGGCAATGTGTAAGAAGGGGTGGAGTTTCCATGACCTCTCCAGATTCACCACCTCCCAGCACCTCCCAGGTTCAATTCCTGGGTGTGCCTTGTGTGTTTGAACACTTCATCATATAGTCATGACTGATTAAATCACTGGGCTTTGGCAATTCACTTAAAATCCAACCTCCTTGCCCTCCAGGAGGTCAGGGAGTGAGGCTGAAATCTGAACCTCTAATCATGTGGTTGGTTTCCCTGGCAACCCATCTCCTATCCTTAAGGGCCACTCCAAAAGTCAGTTTATCAGCATAAATTCAGGTGAGGTTGAGTGAGGCTTATTATTATTCAGTTTTATCACTCCTATCACGTAGGAAATTCCAATACTTTTAGGGGTTCTGTGCTAAGAATGGAGACAAAGACCAAATATATATTTCTTTCCATAAATCACAACATCATCACAGCAGTCTTTCCCCCTTCCTTGCTTTGTGCTGGAGTCTGATCTCACTAACTGCATCACTGAGGCCCTTTCCTGCTGTTTCCCTGTGGCCTTCAGCAAATGAGATGCACCAACTGAGGATCAGGATGGAAGGAGAATGATGGACAGTTTATTGCCTCTGCTGGCTCTGGACTCCCTCCCGTGGCAGTGAGTAGTGGCCAGTAAGTGTGCTCACCTTGGAAAGGCACAGCTCCTATCCAGCAAGTACAACCACAGCTCCTGGCTCAGATTCTGACCTACTACAGCTCCAGACCCAGATATGGCTACCACTGATTTTCTTTCACACATTCTCCCTTACCCTGTCAGTCCAGGGTGGGGGGAACAACTCCCCAGTATTGCTAACCACAGAGGGCTTCTCTACCCCTTATTGTTTTCACCTGATCCTGTCATACCTTTATATATAGTCCTCAATTTAAATACACCTCATTCACCCTGATACATCATCTGTTTCTTGCATGCCCTAACGATGACACACAAATGGAATAATTTTT
>RJWT010012163.1:0-22673 GCA_004365215.1 Cuniculus paca
TCACAATGTTTGTTCTTCCTATCCAAGAGCATGGAATGTCTTTCCATTTTCTGAGATCCTCTTTGATTTCTCTTTTCAGAGTACTGTAATTTTTATTGAATAGATATTTTGCCTCCTTTGTTAGGTTGATTCCTAAGTATTTCATTTTTTTGGATGCTATTGTAAAGGGTGTGATTTCACTTATTTCTCTCTCAAGTGTGTTTGTTGTTTGTGTACAGGAATGCAACTGATTTCTGAGTATTGACTTTGTGTCCAGCTACATTACTGAATTTGGTTATGATATCCAGAAGTCTCTCTATGGAGTTTTGTGGGTCTTCTATGTAGAGTATCATGTCATCTGCAAATAGTGATAACTTAACTTCTTCCTTTCCTATTCTTATTCCTTTTATTTCTGTCTCTTGTCTAATTGCTCTGGCTAATGTTTCCAGTACTATATTGAATAGGAGCGCTGAAAGCGGACATCCTTATCTTGTTCCCAAGTGAAAGCTTTCAGTTTGGTGCCATTTAATGTGATACTGGCTGTTGGTTTGTCACAGATGGCTTTTATCAGATTGAGGTAAAGGCCATCTATTCCAATTTTCTGTACGATTCTTATCATGAAAGTGTGCTGGGCTTTATCAAAAGCTTTTTATGCATCTATTGAGATGACCATGTGGTTCTTATCTTTGGCTCTATTGATATGGTGTATTACATTTATTGATTTACGTATGTTGAACCACCCTTGCATTCCTGGGGTGAATCCAACTTGGTCATGGTGTATAATCTTGATGACTTGCTGGATTCTGCTTCCCAGTATTTTATTGAGATTTTTTGCATCTAGGTTCATTAGACAGATTGGCCTGTAGTTCTCTTTCTTGGTTGGGTCTTTCTCAGGTTTTGGTATTAGGGTAATACTTGTTTCCAAGAATGATTTAGGGAGACTTCCTTCCCTTTCAATTTCATTGAAGAATTTGAGCAGAGTTGGCATTTAGTCCTCTTGAATTTCTTGTAGAACTCAGCTGTGAATCCATCAGGACCTGGACTTTTCTTGGTTGTTAAGGTTCTAATTACATTTTTGATATCATTAACTGAAATTGGTTTATTCAGTAGTTTTACATCTTCTTGGTCCTGTTCAGGTAAGTGATATGTTTCTAGAAATCTGTCCATTTCTTTGGTATTCTCAAACCTATGAGAGTAAAGATTTTTGAAATAGGAATTGATGATCATCTGTATTTCCACAGGGTCTGTAATGATTTCACCCTTTTCATTCCTTATTGCATGGATTTGAGTTTTCTCTTTCCTTTTTTTAATGAGGTTGGCTAGCGGCCTATCAATTTCATTTATACTTTCAAAGAATCAGCTCTTTGATTCACTGATTCTTTGTACTGTTTTCTTAGTCTCAATTGCATTAATTTCTGCTCTGATCTTTACATTTTCCTCCCTTCACTTGGCTTTGGGTTGGGCTTGTTCTTCTTTTTCTAGATGTTCCTGGTGTAACATCAGAGTATTTATTTGCATTCATTCCATTTTCCATATGTGAGAATTCACCGCAATATATTTCCCTCTAAGGACTGCTTTCATTGCATGCCACATATTCCAGTAGGTTGTATTTGTATTTTCATTTGCTTGTAGATATTGTTTAATTTCTTCTTTAATTTCCTCTGTGACCCACTGATTGTTCAGGAGTGTGCTATTTAATTTCCATGTGTTTATGGAGTTTTTGCAATTTCTTCTGTCATTAGTTTCCAGTTTGATTGCACTATGATCAGATAGTATGCATGGGACAATTTCAATTCCTTTACATTTATTTAAGTATGTTCTATGAACCAATATATGGTCTATTCTACAGAATGTACAATAAGAACCCGAGAAGAATGTATACTCTGAAATTGTTGGGTGAAAAACTCTGTAGATGTCTACCAGGTCCATTTGTTCACAGGTTTGATTCTGTTCTGTTGTTTCTTTGCTGATTTTCTGTCTAGTTGATCCTTCTCTTTGAGTCAAGGGTGTGTTAAGGTCTTCTGTTATAATTGTGTTATTGCTTATTTGATTTTTCATTTCTCTGAATATTTGTTTTATATAGTTGGGTGCTCCCATATTTGGTGCATATATTTTTAAGATTGTTATTTCTTCCTCTTGGAGTTTTCCCCTAACCAGTATGTAGGTGTCCTTCTTTATCTCTTTTCACCATTATTTGTTTGAAGTTTACATCATCTGCGAACAGAATACCTACCCCTGCTTTTTTCTGGGTTCCTGTTGCATGGATTATTGTTTTCCATCCTTTGACCTTCAGTCTATGAGTTTCCTTTTGGGTTAGATGGGTTTCTTGGAGACAGCATATGGTAGGATGTCCTTTCTTGATCCATTCTGCCAGTCTGTTCCTTTTGATTGGTGAATTGAGGCCATTCACATTAATGGTTATAGCTGAAATATATCGGCTTGTTTTAGTCATGTTATCTTTCTGCAGTGGTTTCTTTACCTTTTCCCTCTGCTTAATTGTTTGCCCTGCTTGGTGTTATTCTTGTGTTCATGTTTTTGACATTGTAGCTATTTTCATGTTTATCTAGAGTATCTTTCAGTATTCTTTGCAGGGTTGGTTTGGTGGTCATAAAGTTCTTCAGATACTCTTTGTCATGGAAGTATGTTATTCCTCCATCAATTTTGAAGGATAGTTTTGCATGGTACAGCAGTCTGGGTTGGAGATTGTTTTCCTTTAGAGCTTGAAATACTTCACTCCATGCTCTTCTTGACTTCATTGTTTGTGTTGAGAAGTCTGCTGTGATTCTCATGGGCTTTCCTTTACAGGTGATTTGCTTCTTTTCTCTCACAGCTTTTAATACTCTGTTCTTACTTTGAATTTCTGGAATGCTGATCATTATATGTCTGGGTGTTGGTTTATTTTGGTTATGGCTATTTGGAGCTCTATATGCTTCACTTATCTGTATGTCAGTTTCCTTTCCCATGTTGGGGAAATTTTGAGCCATGACTTCTTTAAATAGTGATTTTATTTCATTTGTGTTTTCTCCTTCTTTTTCCTTTACACCTGTTAGTCTTATATTGTTTTTCTTTGCATCATCTTGCAACTGCTGAATTGCTATTTCCTGATTCCTTGTTATTTTTAAAAGATGTTTCCTTTCTTCCTCACTAGCTGCAGTCATGTCTTCATGGTCTGAAATTCTATTTTCACATTCATTGAGGTGGCTTTGCCAGCTTTCAATGGCCTTCTTGATTTCCTGGATATCTCTTTGAATCTGTTTCATGCATTCTAATTCTTTCTTGTATTCTTCATTCAAGGTTTCCATCCTTTTGCAGTGTTCCTCTATTTTTCCAACTATATCTTCTTTAGATGTGCTCAGCATGTCTTTCATTACATTCATCATCTCTTGTTTTACCTGGAAAATCATTTCTATCCTCAGTTCCTTTAAAGTCTCATAGAGTTGTTTCTTTACTTCATTTGCTGTCATTTCTGAAGTTTCAGGTGTGTGGCTCATGTTTTCTTCTGTGCCCGTGTCTTTTTGGCTTGTTTGGGAAGGACTGGAGGTGCAAGATTGCATTTTGCTCTTTCATTTTGTCATTTTCCTGTTTTCCACTGTGGGAGGTGAATCCTATGTGCACAGTTGAAGTGCCAAGGCTAGGTGATATAATGCACAACTTTTGCTCGAGCCAAGGCTACCACTCTGGCTGTTTTAATGCTGGTTGGTGTCTGGGCGGAGCCCAGGAAGGATGCCAGGGAAGCTCTGAATTTCCCTGGCCAATGGGGGAGGGGTGCAGTCTCCTACCTGTCTGTTGGTAAGGTCCTAAGCTCCACAGCCAGGTGGAATCCGCTGTATGCAAACCCAACCCAAGTGAGGCCCAGAGAAGCAGCTGCCAGCCTCCTCTGGGTGAATGCATGGGGCCTAGGCAGGACCCAAGAGATGCCCCAAATGGCCCGGGCCAATGGGGGAGAGACACAAACCGAAACCCCCACCAGGCTCCTGGCAAAGTTCCAAGCTGAAGGGCTAGGCTGAATTTGCTGTTCACGCCCCCAACTCAAGCCGGGCTCACAGCAGCCGCTGCTGGGCCACTCCGGGCAAGCGGGTGGGGTGCTGGGAGGACCCCAGGGACGCCCCGAATGTCTGTGGCCGATGGGGGCTGGGCGCCAATTTCTATGGTTCTCCTCGCCTGTACCCCAGGTGCACAGCTAGGTGGGGTTCGCTGCACACACTCCAGACGGTCCGGAGCAGCCTCCGCAGCACTGCTCCCGGTGAGTGGGCGGGGCGCAGGTAGGCCGGGCCTTAGGGATGCCCCCGAAGGTCTGTGGCCGATGGTGGATGGACACAAACTCCTACCAGTCTCTTGGCGAAGTCCCAAGCCGCTCCTAGAAATGTCTTATATCAAAGCAAATTCACTATACTGCTGGTTTGGTTTAATATATTTTTAATACACCTCTGCTTTTGTAGCTTTCTATTTTTGTTATATTGATTCTTGGGTTTGTGTTATTAATTGTGATAATTTGTTTTGGAGGAAGTAATTGGAATCAGTACTATTTAATTTAAATCATATATAATTTTACACAATGTAAAATATTACTAGTTCCTTTCCTACTTAGAGCAACAAAGAAAAAGGTTGATTCAGAAATTTTAAAAAACCCTTAATATCCTGGAATTATATTTTTTTAAAAGCTAAGACAGTATGTATTTGGTTTGATACAACAAAAAGTTTGATTAAACTGAGAACAGTAGAAAATATTAAATGTCAGTAAGATTAATCTGACAGAAGTTGTAGAATGGAATTAATCTGACAGAATTGTAGAAAGGAAATGACATGAATTAGAAGCACAACATTTTTCTTTTATTCATCAAAATTTCTGTTTCTTTGAGGCAAACTCAATCCTTTTTATAAAGTCATTCAAACTTTGTTTCACTTGCTTGTTCCTTAGCGTGTAAATGAAGGGATTTAACAAGGGTGCAACAGAAGCATTGAGAACTGAAACCCTTTTATTTATGGCCACTTCTTCCTTTGCTGATGGCTTGATGTAGATGAAGATACAGCTTCCATAGGCAATGGAAACCACAATCATGTGGGATGAGCAAGTGGAAAAGGCCTTTTTTCTTTGCTGTGTAGAAGGGAATCTCAGAACTGTCCTGATGATGCATGTATAGGACAGAATCACACAGATTAGGGTAATAATGAGTATGAATATGGCCACAATTATGACCATCTGTTCCAGTAACCATGTATCTGAGCATGAGATCTTTAGGAGGGGACTAGCATCACAGCTAAAATGATCAATGGCATTGGAGTCACAGAATTCAAGCTTAAGGCCCAAGCCAAGAGGTGGGACGACACTCATCAAAGCACATCCCCAAGTGGAGAGGACTAATAATGTACACACTCTGTTGTTCATGATGGTCATGTAGTGAAGAGGTTTACAGATGGCCACATAACGATCATAGGACATGGCCGCCAAGAGAAAAAATTGTGTTGCTCCTAAGATAATAACAAAGAATACTTGACATACACAAGCATCATAGGTGATGGTATTGTCTCCAGTTGATAAATTGTACAGGTATCTAGGAATACAGACAGTGGTAAATGAAATTTCTAATATAGAAAAATTTCTAAGAAAAAAGTACATAGGAGTTTTAAGATGGGGATCCATCAGTGTGAGGGTGATAATAGTCAGATTCCCAGTTACACTGAAAATATACATGAGAAATAGAAAGATAAAGAGCAGAACTTGCAGTTGTGGATCATCTGTCAGTCCCAGCAAGATGAAAGTTTTTATTGCTGTGTGATTTCTCATCACTCATCATTAATTTACTGAGCATACCTGTAAAAATCAAGATTTTTGTGAAGAAGTAAATAGCCAAATCATAGAAAGAAAAAGCTTTGCTAATAGAAATCAAGCATACTAGCTTGCGTTTATCTCTTGACATCATAGTCATTTTTGCCACTGTTCCAATTGTCATCTTGACTTTAACATGCACAAGCAGTGGAGAGTTCTTTAAGCTTCATATGATTGTAAAAGATGCCAACTTTTCCTTTAATCATCTGTTGCCCCTTAGAATTTACAAATTTATTACATTGTAATTTGGTATGTGGCTTTTGCCTCTTCAAAAGCTAAACTTTAGATTGAATCATGCCTATTATTACTTCAGGATTTCCTTTATCTGTCAATTCTTCAAAGAAATCTTCATTCATCCACCCTGAAAATGTGAAATTATGCTCTTGTGATTTTTCCAAATATCTGTTGCTTATCCTATCCTGGAATATATAAATTGTATTGTGCTGTGCAAAGTAATTATATTTCTTCTGTATGTTTTCATAAACTTTTCTAAAGGAGAGAAACTAATATATATATGTCAGTCTTCTCAACCTTGGGGGGAAAATTATGTGACACCAACAACTTGAAGGGAGACGTTTATTTGACTCAGTATTTCAAAGAGTTCATTCGATGGTCAGCTGGCTCTAAAGCCAAAAAAAAAAAGCAAAAAGACTTAGCAAAGGTATGTTTCTTACCTCATGGTAGCCAGAAGCAGAGCAGGTTCAAAAGAGCATCAACAAGAGATACAATCTCCAAAGACAAGTTCCTAGTAGCCTTGTGATGAGGAATCACAGCACATTCAACAATGAACATCATTAGATTAACCCACTAATAAATATAACACTGTCATTGCCTATCACCTCACCAGGAATATCTTAATTCTATCAAGTTGATAAGTAAAATTAACTGGAAAAATACACTTTTAAACTTCCTTATATTCGACATGATGTGTTGCTTAGCACATTTAGAGAAGAAGCAAACAAAGTAGTTTACATTAACAGAACTGTATTAATGGACATTCTGGTAGTTTGGTTCAAAATTCTTATTTTCATATGTGGCTCAAACTGCAACATTATTATAAACATTTTCTTTAAAAGAAACCTGGATATTACCAATTCCAAACTTTATAAATCCTCAATTTCCGCATTTTTATTTAGCCTGAACTGTTTCTTGCCTTACACTTAATGTTTGGACTCCATCCTTGCTGTTATTTTCTGTTGTTTCTGTTAACATCTTTCTTGACCTTTTCCTGGTTAGGTGCTTAATATTCTTCCCCCTTTTTGAGTATTTTCTTTTTATACTACTTTCTAGAGGCTGCAATTGCTTCACATTGTGCTTTCCTTTCTTTTTCTAGGATGAAGCTACCTGCTGAGTATCTCAAGATTTATTCTTCTTCTAAGAGGCTTTGGGCTCCTTAACTCTATTAAAATCAGCAGTGATTCAAACAGACAATATAACTGGGTACATTCAAGAAAATACTAATGGTCTGAAGAGCATGAGATCTTTAGGGTCACTAGAAAATAAAGTATAAGATCAAGGTTTGGTTTTTTCTTCTTTATATCTAAGAAGTATATAGCACTTGTTCAATAATATTTAAATGAACTATTTAATATACCTTTTATGCAATTTTAATTTAGCTCCCATTTCAATGTTTTAAAAGTAAGCAAAAATTTCAGACAATACTTAGAGCTGAAAAGCTCACATAGACTATCTGGAGGCTTTAACCTGATGCTAAATTTTGTGATTGTAACCCACACTAATTTTTTACTTTTTAAAAATAGTTTAGTTTCCCAATTATTTACTAAAATCTGTTTCTCTCATACCAACATTACTGGTCATTTGCTAACAAAACCTGAAAGCAATAAGTGAAACAGCCTTTTTGTATTCATAATATTAATTCTCCTCTCCTCCATATGACTTCTCTGTACTATCCAGAATCAACTGCAGTGAATAATGTTTCTAGAGGAACAAAAATTTACAGAGATAAAATTTAAAAATTATGAAGATAAAAATACCTTTCAGGATACATATAATATTACATTTCTGTAGCCTGCAACAGTAACAGAGCCTGAGCAACAGTGTTATTCAACTTTTCATTATCTTACTATGTCTCCTCCATTTTTTCTTGTCTTTTTGTTCATCAACCCACTGAAAATATTATTTCATTCTAAATTTTTTATGATCCAACATTTTTATGTAAAAAACTCAATTCTATAATAGTAGTGAATTTCTCCCTTTTTTCAAGAATAGAAATGAGGTACAAGATGAAATTGAATGACTTGGTAGGAAAAGTTCAATTAATTTAAAAAAACTACTTTTTTCTAGAGTTTTTGCTCTCTTCTTGGAGGAGTAGCCATGAATAATAATCTCTGTTATACTACTGAAAATTATAGGTGTTTGGAATTAGACACTATCAAAAAATACTTCTGACCACTAATCTTTCTAACAAGTAATGTTATAAAAATGATTCTGATCTTTTTATTAAGGATTAAATTTAAGAAATTAACATGAAGTAATAATTTTATAGCTACTGAACAATGTACAATAAAACCTATAGAATGAGAGAAAATATTTTCAGACCATACATCTGACAAAAGCTTAATCTTGAAAATATATAGAGACCCTGTATAATTCAATAGCCAGAACACTAACTAACCTAATTTATAAACAGAAAAGTACTTGACTGGACAGTTCTCTAAGAGATATGAAAATACCAAAGCTATACAAAAGTGGTCAAACATAACTAATCATCAGGAAAAAACCAAATAAGGACCACAATGAGATATTATCTCATGCCTATCAGAATGACTAATAACACCAACAAATAATACAAGTTTATACAAAATATAGACTGGTGCATCATCTATAGAAGATAGTATAAAATTTCTCCTCAAAATTAATAACACAGCAATATATGGATCTAGCAATCTACTTCTGGTTATATATTCACAAGAACAGAATTATGTATTTCAAAAAATACATTCCCAGTTGGATGTGGTGGCACACACCCGTAACCCCAGTACTGGGAAGGCTGAGGCAGGAGAATTGCTGTGAATTTGAGGCAGCCTAAGCTATGTAGTGAATTCAAGGTCACCCTAAATTATGTCTCCAAAAACAAAAACAAAACAAAAAAATAAAACAAGACAAAAAACTACATTCTCATGTTCTTGCAGCACAATTCACAATAACCAAGACACAGAAACAACCTAATTGTCCATCAACAGATTAATGGATCAAATGAAATGGTGATATATACATACAATGGCATATTATTCAGCTTTAAAAATAAAGGAAATGAATAATATGCCATTTACTTTATTTTTATTTTTTCTCTTTAAAATAAAATTAAAAAATAAAGCAATCTTGCAATACACAACAACATGGATGAACATGGTACTCATTGCAAAATGACACTACAGAAGTACAAACACTGCAAGACTTTACCTATGTAAAGTATGTAAAGTGTTCACAGAGAAGGAAGTCAAGACAGTGGTTGACAGAGGCTGAAGGAATGGAGAAACGAAGACGTTTTCAGTATGAAAAATCTATAAAGATCTGCTATACAACATAGGACTTACAAGTTAATGATATTGTATCATGTACTGAAATATTTTAAGGTATTATTATGTTGTGTTTTCTCCACAATAAGCAAAACAAAAGAAAAGGCAAACAATTGCAAAAATAAAAATAAAGAACATAAAAGGATAAAAGATGTACAAAGAAATTTTGTGGTGGGATGGGTAAGTTCTTAACTGTGATTGTCATGATGTTTTCATTGGTGTGTGCACATGTTCAAGATTTTAAAATTGAATAAAGGAAAATGTGCAGATTTTGTGTTGAAACTGCAAGTACTTTCATAAACTTTCAAATAAAAATGAATATATCTTTTCCTTTTTCAGAAAACAATAATCTCATTTTCTTAATTTATCAGAGACCTGATGAATTATTATCCCCTGAGACCTATTTCTGAAATTCAAGAGATGTAAAAGTTGTGACCACAGCAGTATTGGCTTTATAATCTTCATTATCTGTAACCATTTTTTTAAATTCTTAACTTATTTTTCTCTGATTCCTTGAGGTCAACTGGCGGTGTGCATTTATTGCACAGAGTGCTCCATTCTGACCTTCTGTCAGCCCTCATCTTCCCAAAAAATTAAGCGTGCTGAATCCTTCAACCTCTCCCTCCTCTTATTAGAGGACGTTCAATTAATTGTTAGCCAGGAATTATGTTCAACCAGCTGTTATAATATAAGAAGCATGCTATTCAAAGTGAAAGTATTTCATCTAATGTCTGCTGTTTTCCAGGCACCAGGCTAGGGTTCCTATCATGCAACTCAATTATACTAAAATTCTCAGTTTAATTTTATGCAATGCTTTAAGTTAATCTTTTTGAAGTACTTGCATTTGAATAGGTTATTTAATGTGTGTAATTTTTGAGTTAGAATATCAAAGATAAATTCACAAATTAGATTCATGATTATCAGTCAGTTAATTCATTTTCACCAGGAAGTCAGGGAGTGTAGTCAGATACTGTGGAAAAATTGGACAGTAAAACTGTTGTAATATGATGGATCAGAGTTTCACATGCCTATTAATATTTGAGAATCACATATGCAGCTAAAGAAGGTTATTGCTCAACATTGACATCATCTTCTATATACATTATCAGGGTGATTCCTTATGCCATAAGCAATCACTGAATTTCTGTATTGCATTACACATAATTTAGACATAGATGAAATATGACTAAAATATCAATAGGTTTCCTTTACTGATCTTGCAGGTCTTACTTTACTTATATCATCCCTGAGAATTGTGTGTGTTCTTCACTATATTTCTGCTGATAGATAACTTACTAGTCCTTATTTATAATTGTAGCAGTGAATATATGGGTCTTCTGAAAACAGTCTTTAAAGATTTTGCTCTTTTTCTATTATTGAATGAAATGATGTTCCCCCCATGAGACCACTATTAGTTCGTTACAGGAATAATTATTTACTTAGTTCACTTTGTTAGAATTCCAGTAAATGATGTGAGTCTTCTGGAAGAAATTCTTCCTTCCAAAAGATGTATGTCTTATAAAATCCTATAAGATGCATATGATAAAGTTCAGCTTGCTCTAAGGGACCATCACTTGGGCAGAAAACTAAGGGGAATGGTGCAGACCTGGCATAAGTAGGACGAAGGCATTTGCAAAACCACTGGTCAATGTTTTTCAGGGACAATCTGCCACATGCATTTACTTCCTAATGAGTCTCTCAAGGTTTCCTGGAAACCCACGCAACAGAAAATATGAACTCCCTTTTCTTCCTGTAAAGAAGGACTAGTCTCTTCCCAAGCCTGCCAGGATAATCAACAATTTATTCAGGGAAAGGAAAACAGGGCCATTTGTTTTCAGATTTTCCCAAGATTCCATACAGCCTCAGTGTTCTTTCTTTTATGCAAGTCTTATAGTTTATTTTATTAGTTAAAATCAATGCATTCACAGTTTCTTTTTAGCATAGGTGAAATGGTGTGCTAATACTTGATTTTACCTTGCTTGATTTTGGTTCACACTGAACAAGTTTTCTTTCAACTGTTTCAGGGCCATAGAAGGTGAAATGAATTGAACAAGCTACAAAGTAACTAAAAATCAACATTTTTCTGTCATCTCATTTTTCATACTTCCTCTTCTAGATACACCCCACTCAGAAGCTATCTTGGTGAAAGTCTTCTCAGTGTTGACAATTTTGTGCAGTTTAATATGAACAAAGAATCCTCTCAGTGGCCAGTAATTTATCTCACTTAGACAACAAGGGAAAAGTTTCCCTAAAATTGATATGAGAGATTAAATTATTTCTACTTAATTTTTCATCATAAATTAATAACTATGCCTTATAAAATATTGTCCTTTTAAGCAATTGTATTGCTTTTTGGGTATGTATTCTAAGATTTTGTGGGATATATTTATACATGACGTTTAACATACTGTATGAATAACTACAAATGACTGCATACATATGCATAAATGTGCACTACATATGATGTAAATCTAGTCAAAAAGCTGCTGAACACTTTAAAAATATGCTCACTATAATTTTTGTATTAAAAGGTGATAAAAGCTTAACACTGGAGGAGAAGACACCAACAAATATTTCTTTCCCTTATCTCTTAAGAGAGAAAGTAATTGTCATATCATCTTTACAATACTTACACCTTTGGTAATTTTTCTTGGTTTTCCTTGGCAACTGCTTAGCAGGTAGAACTGTGTTGTGTTAAGGATGCCATGACTTGTGCCAGTCTGATGCTATCAGCTTAGCTTACTCTGCAGATATGCATAGAATTCTAGTTTCCCAAGATAATATAAGAATTTAGAAGTTCTTATTTTAAACTTGGGAAACACTTTGTCTGTTATGTATCATGATAAGAGAATCTGATGTAAGAGACAAAGCAAAAGAATTTTCTGTGGGTTAAGAAGAGCAGACGTTCTGGTTTTTCTGAAGCAGTGGATTTATATTTATTTTCCAAAAATAATGTTACTTATGTTTTCTGCCTTATCTCCTGAAGGTGCTTTGGGATTACCTGAATGAGTGAAGCATCCTTAGTGACCAGGTATGTACATCACTAATGAACCTTCGGTGTAATTAGCTTTAGCAAAGGAACTAAAATAGAAAACAGGAGAGATTATTTTCTTTGAGACAGTAAGATCAAAAAGCAGCATTAGACCAGAGTCCAACTGCACAAACTAATGTAAAAAAAAAATGCCAGTCTGATTTAGCTCCCTCCTATAATTTTGATGAACATAAGTAGGTCTGCTTCTTCTTAAAGTAGCTCATTTAACTGAAATTCCCAATTATGTAATATTTTGTAAAATATCTATTATATAAGAAAATTTATACTAACAGGTATTACTGCATATACTGGGATATTACAGCATCATTTCATATTCATTCACAGGAGAATTTATCTGTATTTGAAAAACAGAACATGCATAAGTAAGATGCATTGTTTATTATGCTTGCAGACAATTACATCATTATTACCCAACTGTCATTCAAAAATAATTCACATGATTAAAAAGCACTGTGATTTTGGATTTTGCTTTGAAACCATTTCTTCTGAGATTTTTTAACTAGTATACATAAAAAGATTATCTCAAACTGACTGAACATTTAGAAATACATAAAATCAGGGTTTAGAAGTGTGATTAGAAGTATTGTTTTAGGGCAGTAAGAAAGGGAAATGAATAACATGTCCCATGTAAATTATGTCAGTGGTAGTTCATTGTTTTCCAGTTGTATGCTATACTTACTTAATTAGATCCACTGTAAAGTATTGGAATAGTTTGATTCTGCTTTCACGTACATATAACATGCATGAATACATAATATTTAAATATTAATTGTATATGCCATTTTTTGATATTTGTATTTAAAAATTATTTTGACACCTTGTGGCATACAGTGAGGTAACTTGAAACATATGTGTAACATGTACTGATCACATCATGATAGTTGAGATTTCCATTTCCTTAAACATTGAAAAAACATTTTCTTGTTTAGCATGTATAAATTTTTATATTTATGTGGCACACTGAATTTCAATTCATGTATACTAAATATGTTGTTTAAATCATGGTGACTAATGTTTTATTACCTTATCATTACTTTGTGTTTGGAGCCTTCATGCTTCTGTTTTCTAATTATTCACAAAATATATGTTATTATGAGCTACAGTTCTCCACTTACTTTAGAACACTAGAAATAATTTCTATCTGTGATTGAATACCATTGTCTAGCCATTCATTACACCTGCTTTTGTAGCTTCTAGTAATCACTATTATACATTTCAATCAATTTAAGTTTTTAGCATCTGCATATGATAGAGAGCATATGATAATCATCTTTCTGCATCTTACTTATTTTGCTTAATATAATAGTCTTTTGTCCCAGCCTGTTTGTAGCACATGGAACCTCTCTTTATGATTGAATATTGTTCCATTTTGTATACATATCACATTCATTTATCTATTCATCCCTTGATGGGATATGTCTCTAGGAGGATTCATATCTTAGCTATATTGAATAATGCCTCAATAAACATGGAGGTGCAGGCATCTGTTTGGTATTCTGACTGACTTTCCTTTAGACATCTACCCAGAAATGCAATAGCTGGATTATATGGTGGTGGTATTTTCAGTTTCTATGACATCTCCATATGAGAATTACTCATTTACATTTTCAACTATAGTATATAAGAGTTTCCTTATATATTGTGAGAGTTTCCACATCCTCACCGACATCTATCATTTTTGTCTTTTTGATGATAGCCATTTATGCTTGGATGATTGCTCTCCCTTACACCCCTGCTTTTGCTTCCTTGTATTTCATTACTCATGTCTAATAGAAAGTCTTTCTTTTACTGTCATGTCATCTTTCTTAGATTATACACATTAAAGAAATCATGCAATATTTGTCTTTCTGAGTCTGGATTATTTCATTTAACATAAAGACCTCAAGTATCTTCCAACAATATGCTGCATACAAGAAACACATTTAACTCAAAAAGAAAATTTTAGACTTAAAGTCAAACGATAAAAACAATGACCCATAAAATAGGAACCCGGAAAAAAATAGGGGTAGTTCTTGCTGCAAACAGCATGAATATCAAGCCAAGACTGATCAGAAGAGAAAAGGTCACTACATGTTAAGTGGACACTCCCTGGAAGAGGAAGCAGTAATATTCATAAATATATGTGAACCAAATACTGATGCACCCAACTACTTAAAACAAACACTATTGTATGTGAAAAATCAGATAAGCATCAATACAATTGTAATGGAGAACTGAAATATGCCACAGTCAGAAATAGATTGATCAACTAGACAAAACATAAACAAAGAAATATCAGAACTTAACCAAACCTTTGAGCAAATAGACTTAGTAGATATCTACAGAGTGTTCCACTCCATAACAAGAGAAGAAACATTCTCCTCAGCAGCACATGGGACTTTCTTCAAAATAGACCACATACTAGCTCATACAATATGCTTTAAATAAATGCAAAGAGATTGAAGTTATCACATGTATATTATCAGACCATAGTGTAATAGAATTGGAAATCACTGATGAAAGAAACCACAAGAACTTCATAAACATGGAAATTAAATAACACCTTCCTGAATAATCTGTGGGTCACAGATTAAAGCAGAAATTAGACATTTTCTACAAACGAAATGATAATGCTAATACAACATACTGGAAACTATGGCATGCAAAGAAAGTAGTCTTACCAGGGAAATTCATAGCAGTGAATTTCCACTCAAGAAAAACAGCTAGCTCAAATAACTAACCTAATATTGAGCTTCAAATTTCTAGAAAAGGAAGAGCAAGTCAAGCCGAAGTTCATATGAGGAAGGAAATAATAAAGTCAAAGCTGAAATTAATGCAACTGAAACAAAGAAAACAGTACAAAGAAATCAATGAATCAAAAGTTTGAATCTTTAAAATATTAAATAAAATTGAGAAACTCTTAGCCAACCTGATCAAAAAGAGAAAAGACTCAAATGCGTGCATTGAATGAAAAGGGAGATATCCCAATGAATCCTGCAGGAATACAGAAGACCATCAATAGATATTTTTAGAATCACATACTAAATGGTCAAAAACTGAAAGCTTTCAATCTAAAATCAGAAACAAGACAATGATGCCCACTATCACTACTCCTGTTCAATAAAATTCTGGGAATCTTAACCAGAGCAATTACACAAGAGAAAGAAATAAAATGCATAAAATAGGGAAGAAAGAAGTTAAATTATCATTATTTGCAGATGACATGATACTGTACATGAACAACTTCAAAAACTCCACCACAAGATTCTTAGAAGATCCAATAAATGCAGCAGCATAGAAAAATAAAAAGTCAACAATCAAAAATCAATACATTCCTATACACAAATTAAAAACTCACTGAAGAGAAATTATGGAAACCACACCTTTCACAATAGCATCAAGAAAAATGAAATACTTAGAAATCAGTGTAACAAAGGAAATGAATGACCTATACACAGATGACTACAATACTCTGAAAAAGGAGATAAAGAGGATATCAGAAAATGGAAAGTTTTTGTTCTTGGATAGGCAGAGCCTATGTAATAAAAATGGCCATACTTCCAAAACTGGTACACAGATTTAATGCAAGCCAAATAAAAATACCAACAGGATATCTTACATGACTAGAGAAAAGACTTATAAAATTCATTTGGAACTGGGAGAAACCTAGTCTACCAAAAGAAATTCTGGGCAGCAAAGGCAATGCAGGGGCCATCACAGTCCTCAATTTGAAGTCATACTACACAGATTCTTGATAGAAAGAGTATGGTACTGGCAAAACAAAACAAAACACCAGAGGAGCAGTGGAACAGAATAGAAGATACTGAAACAACTCCAAGCACAGTCAACTACCTTATCTTTGACAAAGGGGCCAAACACCCTCACTGGAAGAATGATAGCCTTTTTAATAAATGGTGCTGAGAAAACTAGCTTTCCACATGCTGAAGGTTAAACCTGGAACCATATCTCTCACCATGTAGTAAAGCAAAAATGAAATAGATCAAAGATCTAAATAGTAAAACAGAAATACTAAATCTGCAGGAAAATAAAATAGGTAATATTCTTGAAATCATAAATCAGGGCAAAGACTTTATGAACAAAACCCCAATCACACAGGAAATACTAAAAAGATTCAACAACTGGGAGCTCATCATATTAAAAACGATTTTGCACAGCAAAAGAAACCACCAACAGAGTGAAGAGCACCACATAGAAAGGGAAAAGAATCTTACCAGCTGTTCCTCAAAGGACTAATATCTAGAATATATAAAGAACTCAAAAAATCATAACCCCAAAGGTAAAGACCCAATCCATAAATGGGCATATGAAATAAATAGATATTTCTCAGAGGAAAAAATACGAATAGCAAATAAGTATATGAAAAAATGTTCAGCATCGCAAGTCATCTGAGAGATGCAAATTGAAAGAACTCTGAGATTCCATCTCACTCCAGAAAGAATGGCTATCATTAAGAATACAACCAATAACAAATGCCAGTGAGACTTCACAGGAAAAGGAATCTTTCTCCACTGTTGGTGGGAGTGTAAATTTGTACAACCAATATGGAAGTTGCTGTGAAGATTCCTCAAGAAATTAAAACTAGAGGTTCCATTTGACCCAGGATTTCCTTCGTGGTATCTTCCCAAACTAGTTAAAAGCATCATACCACAATGATATATGCACATCCATATTTAAAGCAGCGGTTTCATTTTCTTTTTTTGTTTTTTTTCCCCCTGCCCCAAGGATTGAACTCACGACCTCATGCTTGCCAGGCAGGCACTTACACCACTGAGCTAAATCTCCGATCCTTGCCTTTTTGAGACAGGGTGTCTATGCTGTTTGGGCTGGCCTTGAGCTCACTTTGTAGCCCAGGCTGGTCTTGAACTTGCAATGATCCTCCTGTCTCAGCCTCCTGAGTGCTGGGATTACTGCATGTGCCACCAGGCCTGGCTTAGCAGCACAGTTCGGAAACAGTGCAAATGCCCATCAACAGATAAATGGATAAAGAAAATGTGATTTTTATATACATGGAGTACTACTCTGTCATAAAGAATGATAAAAGCACAGGCCAGCTAGGGAGAGAACTAGGATGGAAGCCATACCCCCCAACTCCATGAACCAATGGAGGCCCTATTGGTGGGTGGAGGGGGGACTAGAATGGAATACTCCCCACCACACTCCCCTGCCTGTGCCAGGGCTGGGAGAGGAGAACAACACCCTCCTCCCCAGTAAGCAATCAGTTGATTTTGAGGAATGCAGACTGAGATGATGGCAACTGAAGTAAAGAAACAACCTAAAACTTGTATTATTTGATTGACTCTGCATGCCTAAAGCCAGTGGTCTGAGCAACTATTTAGATGATAACAATACACAATAAACTATGGTAAATTGCCTATGGTCTTCATTTTGATACCCAATGTTGGGTTCTCTCTGTCAAATTATTATTTTCTAAGTTAAATATCTTCTATCTTCAACCTATTAACCATCTGCTTATCCATTTTTCAGGAGCAATACTGGCAAAACCATTTCACCTTATACTACCCTATTTTAGATTAGCTCATCTTTGAAAATTGCTCCTTGTAAGTTATATTTACCTCTTTGCCCTGTGTTGTAAATTCTACAAAAACCCACCTTTGAATGACAGAAACTGCCGGATTCAACTATTCTAGGAAAGAGAACTAGAAAAGTGCTGATCCAAGACCCCCTAATCAGAATCTTCCTATATTTTTAGAGCCCAACAACCAATGGTTTGCAAATAATATAGCAATGTGGGTCAAGGACTTGGTAATTTTGTTCTTTAATTAAAAGTGGAATAATATTTTATTTGGGATGAAATAATTTGTTTCACTAAAGAATTATTGGACTTTCCTAGGAGAACAAAGTCAATTTTTATATCAAGATATGCTGGCAAAAAAGAAAACAGGGGCACTGGATGATGGAGAGTCCCTCAGCACATAACCTTCCTGCCAATGTTCCTCTTGTTCTTCCTATAAAATCTCCTTCCTGTATCTCTATTCTCTAAGATGGTCTTTGTGTTGGACAAATAACTCATGTATGTTCTCGTACCTAGAGCTTGAATAAATTGATTTTTCCCCCCACCAACTCACATTTCCTAAGAATTTGCTTTCAATCTGTCAGTGGAAAGTCACCAGTCAGGTAACACTTTGTTTTACTGGGAGTATGGCACAAAGGTTAACAAACTATGCTTGCAATCAAAGATATGATTGCAATCCTGTCTCCATAATTTTTTGACTCTGTCATTAGTATGCACAGGAAATACCCCTAATTCTGGTTTGTCAGTGACAAAAATATTCATAATTCTGCCCCTTTTCCTTTCATGAAAATTAAATTGAATAATAAATGAACAATTAACAGTGCTGTGCTCAAGGTCAAAATTTGATTTATGATAGATTTTATAATAACAGTGACACCAGAAAGGTTAAAGTAGTTTTAATATTGAAATCACCAAAGAAAATATTCAAACATTAATTTTAAAATCATAAAATTATGTAGAAGTTATATTTCTGATAATGTTAAACACATTTGTGTTTAAAAAATAAATAAGGGTAATAGTATATTAAGTACTCAGATGATATTTTTCTAGTGATAGATCTGTATAGCTGGAATACGAATATATTTCCCAAAGGAATTATTCCTCACAAGGAATTGCCTTGATATTCCCTTAAAAAGGAATTACCTTGATGTTTGGGCAGTGTAATGATTTCCATTTATCATTGTGTATTTTCTAAGTAAAGAATTGGATCATCAAAAGGAAATTTAATTTATGTACCAATCAAACATTTGCTTGAATTTTATAACATATAATTTCTTTTTATAATTATAATTTGTTAAAGATTTCAGAATAGTGCTTAATAATAGTGAGGATGGTCAGCACCATTTTGTAATTTTGATTCTGGTGAAGGAATATCTCTAGAATTTAATTAATGCCTGCTCATGTGGTCTTGTTTCACATAGAAAGCTTGCTATTGTTTGAATTATGAAATATATGAGATGATAAAATATAAATTGACACTCCCTAGGATATCCCTTTAGTCCTGTATACTGTCTATAAAGTAACCCAAAAAGAAGACAATTATTACACTTTTGGGTCATCATTGTATGATTTAAGTTAAAACTAATGCAGTACATAATTTTAGAGTGCTGACAACATTATACTTCCTCATATGAAATTGAACCAAAAATATTTTGAATCATGTTTTAATATTAAAAGTTTTGTTTCCATGATTTAGCTATTACAAACCATGCTTCCATAAACATGGGTGTGCATGTATTGCTGTAGTATGATGGTTTTAATTCTTCCAGGAAGATGCCCAGAAGGGGAATGGCTGGATGTTATGGTTTATGTTTAGGTTGCCCCCCAAGCCTCATGCAGTCATGGAGGCAGCTGAATCTAGTATTTGTGATTGGTTCATTGTCTAGTGCTGGGATTAGTGGTGTGGGTACTGCACCTGCCCAGGGGTTGAGCCAGCATACTATATAAGAGAGGGAAGAAGGTGTGTTTCCCCCTCCTCTTTTGCTTTTCTGCTCTTGTTGCTTGGTGGCTGCCATGAACGGCTGCCCCTCAGCTACGCCACCCTGCCTTGGAGCCAGCTGAATATGGACTGAAACCTCCAAAAACTAAGAAATAAACCTTTCCTTCCTTCATGTTGGGCATGAGGTATTTTGTCTCAACAACGAGAGAAATGTAACCAAGACACTGGATCAAATGGGATCTCTAATCCTAGTTCTTCAAGGAATCTCCACACTGATTTTTCACATGGTTGCACTAGTCTACACTCCCAACAACAGTGCAAAAGTGTTCCTTTTTCCCTACAGTCCCACCAGCATCTGTTATTGGTTTATTTTTTGATAATAGTTATTCTTTCAGGGGTGAGGTGGAATCTCAGTGTTGTTCTAATTTGCATCTCTCAAATGACCAATGATGTTGAACATTTTTTTATATATTTTTTATTTGTGTTTCTTCATCTGAGATGTGTGTAACTATCTCAGATGCCCATTTTTGGACTGAGTCTTTAAATTTGGAAGGTCTGATTTTTTTCGAGTTCTTTATATGTTCTTGATATTTGTACTTTGTCCAAGGGACAGCTGGCTAAATTTTTTCCCATTCTGTGGGTTGTCTTATCACTCTATTGGTAATTTCCTTTGTTGTGCAACAACTTTTTAATACCTATCAGCTGAGGAATGGATAAAGAAGATGTGGGGTTTTTTATACAATGGAGTACTACTCAGCCATAAAAAGGATAAACTTGAGACATTTCTAGGTGAAAGAATGCACCTTGAGAACATACTCTTAAGTGAAATAAATCAGGCTCACATATGTAAATACCACATCATTTCTCTGGTATGAGATACTGAATGTATAAGGAGCAAAGTGAAGGAAAGGTATTGTGAAATAGAAAGAAATTGTTCAAAAGAAAGGGGAACTAGGGACAGGAAGAGGGAAAGGAAGAAAGGGAAAAAATAGTTCATACTCTTAAATGAAATAAATCTGACACACATTTTCAAACATGACATTGTTTCTTTAGTGGGAGAAACTGAAAGAGTAAACAAGGACCAAAGTGTATAAAAGATACTTGGAAATAGGAAGAAAACATTCAAATGGGAAGGATAACAAGGTAAGGGGAAGGGGAAAAAGAAAGAAGTGGAAAAACAGAATTTTTTTAAACAATCATAACTTATTTTCACATACAGGCACAGAGACACACATGCATGCATATACACGCCTCTATCATTTTTTTTCTTAATATGTATGTTCTTATGTACCAATCAATCAGATTGTACTGTGTATGCCATGGATTCTCTACATACTGCATAGAATCAATTATGTGTTGTCCTGTCTTCAACTTAATAGTCTGTATCTAAAATTTATTAATATTGCCCATATTGTTATCATTTGAACATTTTATTTGCAGTAAAATATTCTATTGCAAGGCAACATGCTATGTTTATTTATTTTTATTTTTTATACTTTTATATTTGTCTTTCAAGTTGTGTTGAGTTTCTTTTCTAAGACTTAGTTATTTGGACATAGCTTGCAATCACTAATTTTTTCAGTCAAATGAAAACTATTTGTTCTTAGAAGATATTTCATAGCTTGCTTAGTCTTTTAAATGTTTTCAGTTTCTTGAAGTTAGAACACAGGCTTTAACAATTCTTATTTTTGTCATATCTATTTTTGTAGTTTGCCAATAATACTTGACTATTTCCTCAGAAAAGTTTTAGTCTATTTCTTAATATCTAATTTCATTTTCATAAAAATGCCAGTGGATGGATGCCACTTGTCTTGGTTACTTTTCTCTTGTTGCTGAGACAAAATACCTGATATCCAAAATGAAGGAAAGAAAGGTTTACTTAGCTCATTGTGGAGTTTCAGTCCATAATCAGCTGGCTCCAAGGCAAGGTGGCATGGTACTGGGGCAACACTTCAAGGCAGGAACCAGCAAAGTCAGCCAGAGCAAAAGGGGAGAGAACAAGCCTCTTCTCCTCCTTTATATTGTAACGCGGCTACCCCCTCCCAGGGCAGGTGTAGCACTCACACCACCTCTGTGCCCTCCTCCTGCACAAGCTGAGGATATTTACAAAGTAAGGTTCCTAGCTCCCTGCTAAGTCTCTTAGTTAAATTTCTAAACTTCTTAAATTGACACAATGTATCAACTGTAAAGCCACTATGTTTTTTAAATTCTGTACCTTTAATTTTGTATAAGAAGCTGAGGATTTAGCTCAGTGGCATAAGTGTCTGCCTGACAAGTGTGAAGTCATGAGTTTGATCCCCAGTGCCAGGAATAAAAGAAAAAAAATTTTATATGGGAAGAAGGATTAAATCCATGGCTTCACATGGGCTAAGCTAGCATTGTACAGGTGACCTACTCTCCCAGTCTTTTTTTCATTCATTTGTTTTGTTTTGTATTTTACGTTTGCTTGACTAAATTACCCAGCATGGCCTCCGTTTGTAATCCTCTTGTCTCAACCAGGCGTGCCCAAATGTACCCAGATTTAAATTTTTAAATTTAAAAATATTTTTCTTTTTTGCACTCTCTCATTTCTTTTTGTGTTTTTTTTGCGGCACCGGGGATTGAACTCATGACCTTACGCTTGCCAGGCAGGCGCTTAGACTGCTGAGCTAGATCCCCAGCCCTGTTTTTGAGACAGGGTCTCACTATGCCATTCAGGCTGGCCTTGAGCTCACTTTGTAGCCCAGGCTGGTCTCGAACTCACAACGATCTGCCTGTCTCAGCCTCCTGAGTGCTGGGATTACAGGCGTGAGCCACGACACCCG
>RJWT010012164.1:0-22675 GCA_004365215.1 Cuniculus paca
GTTTTATTTTGAGGGTTTTTAAGATTATAAAAATGTGACAAAAATCATCAAAAGAATTACCATGTACTCTTCACCTAGGTTTCCCAGCTGTTAACATTTTGCATAAGAAAAAACTCACAGTGGTTCTCATACAAGATCTATAAAAAACTGTTCCCATAAATGACCAGAATCTTAATCTCTATTCATTAAATATATATTCACATCACCTTCTCTCGTTCCTACTTTTTCTTTTCTTTGGTCCTACTTTTTCTAGGTCACTTGTGTTGTCTTTTCACCCTACTGTGCCAAACTGTCTTTTCCCATAGGACATCTTTCTTGAAAAGATAGAGTAGAAGCTAAGATGCCAGTGTGAAATTTCTCAATTTTAGTTTCTCAAAACTTTGCTAAGCAAAATTTCCAAAATGAGCTCTCCTTCTTCACCATGCCAACACCAAGAAAATCTGAGAAATTGAGTATAAGTTTCTCATAAAAAATAATTCAAGCTATATCTATCTTTTAAAGAAAACTTTTTTGGTGAAATGAATGATTTTGTGTTCAAACTTGAAGTTAAAAATTCAAGCAGAAAAAAGGATAAATCAGACTCACATGTATTTCCATCACCTCAACTTGGATGTAAGTTCCTCGAGGGCAGACATAGCTTTAAGGTTGTAACTTACGTATCTAATACAGTGACTGTGCCTGGCACACAAGATATGCTGACTGACTTCATTGTGAAACAGAAGTTCCTGCCATGTACCCGCTTTTGAATAATTAGTCCAGAAGTTGAATATATATTGTCTAATACATAAGATAAAAAAGGAAAAGGTTCATTATGAAAGGTCATTTTGAATGCTCAGGTATAAAGCCAATTGTCAAATAACTGAACAGATCTTTCTATTGTTATGCCTAGAGGAGCATTTCATGGCCCCAGCTAGCCACCTATAAATCCTATCCTTCAGTGCCATTGGCTTCTTATTTGAGTTCTCCAAAGATGGTCTGCCCTTCAGTAGCTCATAGTCACATCTAGCTGAAAGTGGAACTGGTCTAGCTCCCTGTCTGGCTTCATTGAAGGCAAGCCAACAACTCTCTTTTTGCCTTTAAAAAATCTTGTTTATGTTCATTACTAAGGAGAAAAATAAATGGGACACAAAAGACATATGATAAGGCCTAGAAAATATTGCATAGTAATTATAATCATGGGCTGAGTTCTTTGTTTTTCTAGTTTTCCATTGAAAAGGTGCCTCCTTATCAGCATGGTAACTGGAAAAAAAACAGACCTGAGGATCAATGGAATTGATTAGGGAATGCAAATACAACTACAAACACATTTAACCACTTTATCTTTGACAAAGGACCCAAACATGTTTACTGGAAAAAAGATAGCCTCTTTAATAAATGGTGCTGGAAAAACTGGCTTTCCATATGCTGAAAATTAAAACTAGACACATGTCTATCACCATACACTAAATTAAAGTCAAAATGGGTCAAAGATCTAAATATTAAAACAGAAACATTAAGTCTACTGGAAGGAAAAGTGAGTAGAAATCTTGAAGGCATAGGTACAGGCAGAGAGTTTATGAACAAAAACCAAACTGCATGGAAAGTACTTCAAAGAATCAACAACTGGGATCTCATCTTATTAAAAATATTTTCCACATCAAAAGAAATCACTAACCCAGTGAAAAGACAACCCACAGAGTGGGAAAGGTGAACTGTCCCTCAGACAAAAGACTTCTATCTAGAATGTATAAAGAACTGAAAAAAATCAGACCTACCAAATTCAATGACTCAATCCAAAAATGGTCATCTGAGATGAACACACACTTCTCAGATGAAGAAATTCAAATAAATGTTGATTAAATATATGAAAAAATGTTCTGCATCATTGGTCATTCAAGAAATGCAAATTAAAGCAACAATGAGATTTCATTTCACCCCAGAAAGAATGAGTGTCATCAAGAAATCAACCAGTAACAAATGCTGGTGGGGCTGTGGGGAAAAAGGAACCCTTCTCCACTGTTGATAGGTGTATAGATTGGTACAACCACTGTGGAAATCAGTGTAGAGATGCCTCAAAAAACTAGGGTTGGAGGTCCCATTCAATCTAGCTATTCCCCATCTGAGTACTTTCCCAGAAGAATTAAGAACATCATACCAAATGATGTATGTGCACCCATGTGTATAACAGCACAATTTGTAACAGCTAAATCTTAGAAACAACCCAAATGCCCATCTACCAAGGAATGGATAAAAAAGATGTGGTCTTTTTATACAATGGAGTACTGCTCAGCTATAAAAAAGATTAAACTTGAGACTTTTATAGATAAATGGATGCCACTAGAGACTATACTTATAAGTGAAATAAGTCAGACATGCATGTGTAAACATCATATTTTGTCCCTAGTGCAAGAAATTCAAAGAGTTAATAATATCCAAAATGTACAATACATATTGAGAAAGGGGAAGAAACTGCTCAAAAAGAAGGAACAATTGGGATGGGGGAAAGAAAAAAAAGAAGGGAAGGAATATATATATATTCATATATATAATAGCTAAGATAATTATACTATTAATTTCTTTTAGTTCATTGAAAAGAACCATTTGTGCTTATATCATTTAATCAATTTTGCCTGCCTGTGTCTTGTTTTTTGTTTTGTTTTTGGTACCGGGGATCGAACTCATGACCTCATTCTTGTCAGGCAGGCACTTATGGTGCTGAACTAAACCTCTGGCCTCTGCTGCCCATGTCTTGTAATTTGAGCAACTACCCTGAAGATAACAATATGCAATATATTAATCATTGTAGATCTCCTATTTTTTGAAATTCTGTATCATTGTTTTTATTTTTAGTTTTAGTTTTTGTTGTTGTTGTTCTCTTTAAAATACAAAAAAAAAAAAGAAAAGAAAAGAAAAGAAAATGCCTCTGGCCCTTGGCTGGGCCTTTCATCTTATACTGCACTATGCTGGAGTTCATTTCTTTCCACATGGGCTTACATAGCATCAGATCACTTTTGAGGAGGACTTATTCTTAGTGCAGAGGACTAGGCAGAATCTAGATATATTAATGGTTCAATAGATAGTTGCTGAATTAATAAATAGGTGACTAGTTTGGTTAAATTTTTACTGATCTGTCTAATGAATAGATGCCATTCTAAACATTGCTAAACTAAGTAGGGTCCGAAAGGGTCTGCTGCTGGGTAGATCAATGCTGTCTGGGGGTGGCACATGGAGATCATTGACATTTAAATGCAAAACATTTTTTGCAGAGTTTGACCTTCCCACATAGTAATTATGTGTCATGGTGTATGCATACTCTATAGCTTACTTCTCAAAACATATTTGTGGGTACATTTTTGCCAATGTTATTTTCATAAGAAATGTGTCACATAAATGACCAGGAGCAGCCAGAAGCAAAACCTACCATGTCCTGTTTCATATTTATTTTCTTTGTTAATGTATGCAAGATTTAAGAAAACTGAACTCATAGTTTCTCTATCTAGAATAGAATGATCTTACAAGATCTTCAGCTAGCCTATGAGGAATCTGCTTTGCCAAAACCAGTAGAGCTACCCTATTTTATGTGTGTGTGGTTACCACTTTCTTGGCACACAGTAAGAATATTTTTGACTCTCTCTTTGCTGACATGAGCTTCAGCAAAGAAAACCCTCTGAGTGAAAACAAACAAAACTCACCAGAACAAATTAGGGAGAGGGGAACTTAGAAACTGTGTGAGAGTTGTGAAACCATCTGAACACCAAGATTCAGAGTGCTCCTTTAAAAAATGTTCTTTAGAATTTCTGAAAACATCCTTGGGATGTGCTTTGTTTTCAAGGGAAATTCATTCCATGTCTCATGGACAAGCATGCAAAGACTGGAGATTGTAAAAACATTTCCAGCAAGAGTCAATTTGGTGGCAAAAGTTTTAAAATTACAGTTAAAAAACTGTAAAAATTTTTAGAGTTCCATCAGAATATGCAAAATTTTTTTGTCTTTATCTATTTTATGATGTTAAGAATAATTAAGGCAATTGACACTTCTAGTTTCTTAGAAAAATAGATTTTGTAGTGTTCATATATGTTATCGGTGCATGATTATATTAGATCATCATTCCCAGTGGAATATGCCATTGTACTAAAGCTCATCTGACATACTTTGTTCATTCATTCAAAAAATCTTCATGGAATTCTCAATAATGAACAGACCTTGATGTCTTGGATCTCTTGTTGGTATACACAGTTAGAAAGGAAGGCCATGGTCAACTTAATGAACAGAGAAATATAAATTTCTTTCACATCTATAGTGTAGAAATATGATGAAGCACGGCCAGTTCTCATCCCATCACTGATTTGTATCTGAAAGATCAAGCAGGACACATTTTAATATATTGATTAGGTAACCTGGATGTTAGCCATTTGGGTTATGAAATAAAACTTAGAGAAACTTGGAAAGATAGTGGGAAAGAACATGAATCTCATCTTTCTAGATTAGCTGTATTTGGATGCTTGTGAGATGACGTTTTAGGGTAAAAAGAAAAAAATGAGTTTCAGCAATCAGGTTATATGATGAGCAGGTTTCAGTAGATCTAAGTCCCAGATGGTCTGGGCAATAACGCCCTTGCATGATCAAGTACCGCTTCTGGTACAGAGTTATGATCCCAATGGAGACCTGTTAAAACAAATGCATTTTACTGTTGGACAGCACAAGGTTGGCTGTTCTTTCTTTTCCCTCCTGCACAAGGCAGGATGCACAGTACAATGGGAAAAGGCTGAAGATTTGCAGGTAGCCAAATCTGGTTTGGATCCTGCTCTGACATAAGCCAGTTACGTGATTTGTGTGCATTTTATAGCCTCTCTGTGCCTTTAATTCCTGTTTTATACAATGGGCATGTGCTACTTTATAGACTGAAATGAGCTTAGATAAAGCACTGAACTTAGAGCCTGGCACTGGATAAGGATTCGAGTTTTACTTTTACTAATATTTCTCAAAATGATATCAAGGCCATTTCTTGTTAATCGAAGTGAATGAACCAGTCAGCCTCATAGGTTGGAAATGAGTCAAGAACTGTATTATAAACTCTCTTGGACTTGGTACTATCACTATGTTGTTAGGAAGACACTACTAATTCGGCCACACTTAAAACTTTTAATAAGGGTGATCAGAGCAATGAGTGAAAACCACAAAGAACTTTAGATTTTGTAAAGTTGTTTTATGTTGCATTATTTGTTTCAGAAAAGGACAACATCTAAGTAGTGTTGCAAGAAAAACCCCAAGCCTTTTGAAAGCACCTTCTGTGAAGTGAATCATGAAAGAAGAAAACAACATGAAAAAGTGCATTATTATTTTAAAATGCTTTTAAATCAAATTCAGGATCACAAGCTAAACTGTGTGGTGTTTTTGCCACTGTGTTTCTGAACACTGGAGTCTGTCTTCTTTCTTTGTCCAGGGACAGCCCAATACCTGCAGTGCAGAGAGTGAAGTCCGTGAGACTCCCTGTTGTTGAGCTCATTCTTGCACTTAGACAAATTTCCTATTCTTGAAACAAACAAATAAATAATCTAAAATTTATACTAAGTCAATAGAAATTCAGCAGAAACATAAAATGATAGGTCACCATCTTCCCTGGTTGCTTCCCTCAGGTCACCAACAAACTAAGCTTCTCAAACCCAGCCTGAGGTAACCCGATGACAACTTGACCTCACGCTGCTACTCCCTTTCTGCTCTCTGCAGCCAAGAGCATCTAGGAATCCACCCTGCGGAGATTCATCACTTCTAATCCCATTCACAGCTCTCTTGCACTTCCTGCCACTCTGAGATTACTTACTGCCCAGCCAAAGGACCGCTGACTACAGTACTTAGAAATCCTTATACCAGACATGGCCCAAAGTGATCCAAATACATGGTAAATGTTTTAATTAGAAATTTTATTATGGTAAAGGGAGCATCACCATTAAATCCCCAAAAGTACTTTCACTCTCTTCAGACATAGTTATCTTCATCATCCTTGACACTTTCTGAAACAGTTCTGGAAGTCCTTTTTCATGAGTGTCTTCATGAGCTATAATCAAAAATACAGTGAATGCTCCTACCTAATGCCATCCAGCGGAAAGGCAGGCTTTAAAAACATTATAGTATGTCCTCATTCGCCTAATTCATTGGATCCAGCCCTGTGATTTCTGCTCTTCCTCAAATTTAAAATGGCCACAAAAGGTAAACATTGTGAATCTATTCAGAAGTAAGGCAGTGACAACATCACAACTGAAGACACTTAGGAAAGAGAACTTCCAGAACTGCTTCAGAAAGTGGTAAGAGTGATGGGGTAAGTGTGTTAAAGTGAGAGACAGTATTTTGAGGGTAATTAATTACAATGTGTTTTTACTGTAATACATTTTTAAAAAATTTTTTTAAGTATTCACCGTATTCTTCAAACACACCTTGTAGACTTTGGGGTGGAAAGCATTCTTCAGTTCCAGTCCTCTTCTACCCTCATCTGGGCTGCCAATGAAGTCATATCCTCTGTCAGTGAATCCCTGCTACTCACCCAGCCCTGTGGGGTAAAGCAGGTGAGTGATGCTTGGAAATGGGACTGGCACAGGTATCATTGTGGAAACAAATGATATACTTGTGAGTCAGCTAGTTACTAGACTTGAGAGGAAACCTTGGTTATTTTTAAATAAAGCTTGTGTTCATTCTCACAGAATCCATTTGCATTTTGGATGATCTGAATCTTAAATTATCTGAGTTTCTTGAAGTTGCAATGACTGTATTTATTTAATTTCAATGAGCAAATAAATTTATTTTCTCTATAGTAGTACTTAAGTTTTCATTAGAAAAAAAAATAAGGGAAAAGCCCCTTTGTCTTTTAGTTGGCTTCCTAATTACACTAATTTTATTTGATTGACCTATTAGGCTCTGGGGGAAAAGGAAAAAAAGGGAAGGGAGACCACAATATAGTCCTTTATTCTCAGTCCCAGACAGCACAGGAAATCCTCAATTAATTTGTACTATTGCCCTCCACACTCAATAAACCACATACATCATATTTAGTATCTTTAGACTTTCTTATAATAATGATTTTATGTGACATGCTGAAGTTAATTCTTTCCTTCCAGACTTTCTCTTGTATTGTTATTGGAGAATAATGCATGCTTCTTGTTGAAAACCAAAGGTTCAGAAGAACAAATCCTGAGAAATTAAAAATTTCCCCCACCTCCCTTAGATTTAAAAAAAATTCTTGTAACAGCCTCCTCAGTTTGGAGAGAGAGACAGAACATCTCACTCACAGCCAGGAAACTATGTATTTTATATCATACCAGAACTTTTTCTTGACAGGAGAGATGGGAGATTTCTGAAATCCAGGAAAGATCACAAATGCGACAACATAGCATTTTAGAGAGAGCAAGTCTGGCCATGACTGTGGTTTTAATACAGAATTTTTACTGTGGGTACTAGATCTGAATTAGAAAACAATATCCTCTTTGTGTGGATCCTTTCAGGAAGAGTCTCTGGTCCCAACCATTAGTACATTGGCATATGGCCATGTGAGCCAGTGACCCAATAAGGATCTGCCACTGATTTTCCTTCTACTCTGTTCCCCAGCCTGGTCTGGGCTATCACCCTAGTGAACATTAACTCAGAAAGAGCTGTTTCCTTGGATTGTCTTTCCCCCCTTATCTCTAGCTAAGCAACCCATGCTCTAGAGGCCCAGATGGATCACCATTGTGAAGTGTACATTTACTTGGTGTTGGACAGCTGAGAAGTTGCATCCTCATGTCCCAGAACCGCTCATCCCCCTGGGAAGGGATGGACCAACCCCATCTAGTGCCTCCTATCTCTCTACCTTGACCCATGTCTAGAAGTATGCATATCCCTCAGAACTATGATTGTCTGCTCAATGCCATCACATCAACAACACCAGATTCTAGAGAGAATACATTCAAACCATGGCATCAGTTATTATCTAGATTATTGACATCAGGTCTAAGGGCCCCTTTGTGTCCCTGGGACTCCCCTAAGTTGTGTACTAAAGGTCTTTGAGCAAGTCATCAACCAGCATATGGTTTGTAGGCTCAGTAGCAGAATAGCCTTAGTCTGTTCCCATCCAGGTAGAAAGAGGAGAACTGTAGAAAGGCATAGGACAAAAAGGAAGAAGGAAGAAAGACACTCAGGGCAATAGTTTCTCCAGTGCTATTTGTTTCACAGTGTTTTATAGCTCAGAATGATGGATACATTTTGGAAGGTTAAGATTCCAGATAATATACTCTCTTCATGTGTTCTCAAAACATGCTTGGAGACTGTGTTCTAATAAATCACCCTGCTTCTGTGATTTTCCACAATTCTAAGACCAGTCTATGATATTGGAACAAATGAATAATAGGACATTGTTCCTCAAACTTCAGTAATTTTGATTGCCTCTGCATTCTGAGTAAATAAGAAGGAAGTTGGTAAACATCAGCATTCTGGTACCTTTAGGGACGGGGAGAGACTTTTAAATGTCTGGCAAACTTCTTTTTTAAAAAAATCTTGTCAAAAAGTTAATTCATTTAAATGACAACTTTAGCTTCAGAAAACTATTTGGTTAGAAAATGAGGTTAACCATAATTATGATCTTTATAAAGACATTATTTTAACACTGCATCTAATTTATATTGATGTGAGAAAATTGCCATGAGTTTCACAATAGGTGATTTTTGACTACTTCAAAAGATGCTTAAGATTCCTTAATCATCTTTACAGTTTTTCTTCTATTTGGTTTGTCATGTCATCTTAGTTCATTTGTATTGCCACAAATCCCCATGCCTGGTTAATTTATAAAAAACAGAAATTAATTTTTCTACAGTTTTGGAGGCTAGGAAGTCAGAGATCAAGACATAGCAGATTTGGTGTCTGGCAAGGGCTGTTCTCTGCTCCCAGAATAGTACCCTATTTCTGTGTCCTCCAGAGGGGGCAAATGCCACCTCAAATGGCAAAAGGCAGGAAGGCAAGCTCCCCAAATGCCAAATGAAACCCCTTTTATAAGGACCTAAATCACATTTGTGAGGAAGATGCTCTCATGCTCTAATCATCTTTTGAGTCCTGTCTTGGTTACTTTTCTCTCCTTGTGGAGACAAAATACCCGACACCCAAAGTGAAGGAAAGACAGGTTTATTTCTTACAATTTTAGGGGTTTCAGTCTATACTTAGCTGGTTCCGAGGCAGGGTGGCGTGGCTGAGGGGCAGCCATTCATGACGGCTGCAGGCGGCAAGAATAAACCGTGCAAAAGAGGGAAAAACATGCCTCCTTCTCTCCCTTAGGTTGTATGTCGGCTCCAGCCCTGGGCGGATGCAGAACTCACACTGCCAATCCCAGCACTAGACAATGAATCAGTCACTAATGCTAGATTCAACTGTTTCCATGACTACATGAGGCTTGAGGGGGCCATCTGTATACAAACCATAAGAAGTCCCCACATCCTAATAACATCACATTGGAAACACCTGAATTTTTAAGGAAACACATTCAAACCATTTGAGTTTAAATTCTAGCTGTAACCAGCATGTTTCTGGACAGGTTCATAGTCTTTCTGGACTTTGTGTAGTTATAAATAAAAGGAATTAATGATGCCTTTGTCTCAGAGAGTAATTATGAAGACTATCGTCATGTATGAAAACATGCCAAATTCTTCCATCACAGGGACCAACAGACCTGACATCTGCAGATGCCAACAAAACAGCTACAATAAACACTGAGGCAATATGTCCTGAGTACCTAAGTCTCCCAAACAAAATGTGAAGGAAGTGGGAGTTGACAAAGAAATGTAAGACATGGGAATCATGATACTTCTCAGAGCAAGAACGTATTAAATCCCCTACTATCTCCCAGCTGCTTTTCCATTGTGCACAGAAAGGAGAAGTAGGACAAAGAGTTTGGGAGGAATAGGTGAAAACAAACAGAACATTTTGTCTTCATTATATTTTTGAAATTTGATTGGTATGAAAATGATTTCTGTAAAAAAATAATAAAGAAAATTCTGTTGTTGATAGGGTACTAGAGAAAATGATGACATCACCTTCAGTTTGTAGGAGTTAAGCAAATCCATTTTTGGGTTTGAAGAAAGTACTCTGGAGTTTTCATTGACGTGAATAACATTTTGCAGTTTGTCTCTATGTTTTTGAGTGTTTCTTTGAATTGTTCTTGTCTGAGTTGACAGACATTTTCCACTATATAATTAGTTCATATTACCCATTTTGTATACTCTTCCTTTTCAATGAGTGTTCCCATTATTGTGGTAACATCATGTTCCTTCACACCTAGTGGGTGTGTTAATATTGATGCCAAAATATACTCCGAGCGATGGTTTCTTAAATTTTTTCAATGTACTTTTGTTTTCCTTTCTTTAAATTTTCCATCAGAAACAATTCCTGTATCTCTCTCAGGCATACTTGATATTGACCTACTACTGAACATGAAATATTTGAAACTGTTTTTGCCTAATTTGGAAGAAAGAGGTGAAGGGCGAGACACTCATTAGTTTTGCTTCAGAATGTCGAAGAGGACGGTGTGAGCAAAAATGTTTCCTGAAACTCCTTTGGGCTCCTCCACCACCCCTGACAATGTGGGAAGGAGCTTCCTTCTGACAGCTGTCTGCAGGGAGTAATTTTTAGCCATCTTCACCTGGAGTTACCTGTCATTGTTGGTGGCATGATTTTTTAATGTGGAGGTAATTTCCTTTTAATGAGAGAAAAATTCTTTATATTCTAAACTTAGCATGTACTTTAGTGAATGAAAAGAACCTAGCCAGATCATGGGGTGGAGGGTGGTAATAGTTGGTTACTGGACTTTGGTCTTGACCCTAGCACTGATCCTTAAAGAGTACCAAGTCCCCAGTAGGCTGCCTGTTCTTTCTGGAAAGCCAGTAGAGTTCTGGGAGAAAGTCTAAGTTGACTTCATGCCAACTGCTGGAGGGGCTGAGGAGTAGCATTTGGTTTATGCTCAAGGTCACAGCCACCAGTAGCCCCAGTGACCTCTGTGGACCTTCACCTCCCTGACATTTTTAGTTTTACTCTCTTGTGTACCCTTGATCCTGTTCCTCAATTTCTTGACATAGGGTCTTCCTATCTGATTCCTCACTCAATGATCTGAGATCTCCTTTTCCTTCTTGGATTCAGAACAAGCAGATAGCCATGACACAAATATAACAAAAATTAGTGTATCCGCTACTCTTAGAGCAGATTTAGGCATTAAAATAAAACACACAAACTAACAAATTAGTAAAGCATTAAGCAATATAGTTATTCCCAATTTCTTAAAAAATCATCAAGGACCTTTTCTTTTTGTTAATGGACGCAGTCTTGAGAAATTTCACATGCAGAACAGACTGCACACTGCATTATTTTACTTTCTACTCAGGTTCTCTTCTGTATTCATCATGCAAATATGTTTCTGTTTTTTCTTATTTAATAACACCAATAATGATCCACCAGAGCTTTAAACAGCACAATGTGGTAAATAGGGTTTTACTAAGTTAAAAATGTTCTGAACAAAAATGAGAACTTCAACAATTCTGTTGCTTTATTAAACCTTACCATTTCAATTCAGCCATCTAAAAAGGTAAAATTGTTCTAGAACCCCTAGTCCCACCCCATTACTGTTCTCACTGAACCTCAGGTTTCGGAGCTCCTCAAGGTAGAGTATTTAGTTGGAATTTGTCAAGAATAGATTTAGTGTTTACCTTCCCATTTCCCGCAGCAGCTTCGGTTTCCATGGTTTGATGTTCACCAAGCAGTCAAGACACAAACATAATGTCCTATGTTCCTAATGCAAGGGTTTCCTGTAGCACAAAGTGTGCTAAGATCCTTGCAGTACATAGACTGAAATGGAAAATGTAAGAGAAAAAAAAGAGGTCAGAAAGAGAAAGACGTGAGCCAAAGAACAAGCAAAATTCAGCATCCTCCCTATAGATTATTTTACTCTCAGCGCCATTCACAGAAATTTGGTATCCATGGAGACGAGTGCAACACATGCCGAGGTTACATATTGTCTGCAGATAAAAAAGGCGCTCTCTCTCATCTGATGCTACGTTCAGGATTAGCAGAAACGTACTGAATAATTTATTGAATATGGACCATATGCAGGGAACTATGGTTAGTACAAGGAAAGATACAAAATACACAACAAATGAGGATGACTATGGGATCATTTAGTTCCATGTAGCTGTCTTGCCAACCTTTAGCATTCTGGATTTTCTGAAAGCTATATTACCTAGGAAAATACAAGGAAATATTCCTGTCACAAAGTTACATTTTATCTCCTGCTTTGGTAAAAATACAAAAGGTCGTCAAATGGAAGATGGAATTTTCCTGAGGCTTTTATTTTTATAATGGAGTGATAAACAAGAAAGCAAGGATTCTCAGAAATTGAATAGGAATACCAAAGCAACTTTGGAGATTGGTGACCCGAATGAGGCAAAGATGAGGAGAAAAGGAGATAACCAAGAGAAGTGAGTATCTGCCAGTATTGTCGGTTTAGTCAAGGAATGAAAAAACTGCATTGCAAAAAGAACAATGTGTTCAGGAAAAGAGAAAAAAGAAAGAGTAACCAACAATTGGAAACAAGAACTCATGCAAGGATGTCGATGTAGGTTATGACTAGGAACGGGAAGCTCATGGTGAGTTCTGTGAGAATCCAGGGAGAGACACCCCTTGGGAAGACAGGAGCATTCTATGCTGAATGGCAGCCTGTATTCAGAAGCAAATTACAGAGGAGAAGCCAGCGAAAAAGAACTTTGCTTTGTTATCTCTCAGTGGAATCAGGTGAGTGAGTTCTGGCATAGCCTTAGGGAATAAAACTGATGAAATGGTGAAAAATGAAATAATCCAAAGTTTAGTATTGCTCAAATTGGACTCAGGGAATGACATATTTGGATCAATTTTATAGCTTCTCGAGGAAGCAGACAGTTACTGACTGGATTTGCTACTTAGTCATTGGTCAGGCTAAGCTTGTACTCTGAGTACTCATACAACCCCAGCAAACTCGGAGAAGATGGTGGCCTCAGTATCGATGTGAGATCATGCAGCACGGGGAAAGTGTAGCTGGCTTGTTTCATGGCAACAGGCAGGCTTGGAAGAGAATAGAAGAAAGACTGATAACTTTAGAGAGAAACACATCTGTTTTCTCAATCTCTTGCTGAACCATGCCCCTTGTGATTTTTTAAATCTGAAAATCAAGGACATTTTTCCTGTTGACAAATGTCCACTTCAATAAATAAGATAAAATATCATAGTAGGTATTTCAAATGCTGTATGTGTACACATCTGAGTAATTATTTCAGGTCACAGAACTGACCACATCTGATTCATTTAATACAATTTGATTGAAACTTTAAAAGTTTTTCCCAAAATATATCAGTTGTTGCCAACATGGAAGATATACACTATAAGCAAGTACTTTTGCTTATCCTTCACTTCTAGTGTTCAAAGTCATCACAATGTAATTGTAAATGTGAAAAGTCACCCTCATCTCTGAGATCCTTGACAGTGGGACTCTGTAGCATAAGTGATAACTTTTCAGCAATTCTAAGTAGACCTGATAATATTGAAATGTAACCATCACCCCAGTTATGAAGCTACAAAATGCTGAGATTGGCTCTGTTTCTTAAATCATTCAGTAAAGTTATTTTGTGCCTTTGAGATAGCAAACCTCATGACTAAAGTGGCCCTTCTAAGGCTCTACTTTTTGGGGATTATTGTTGTATAAGATCTGGCTTGCTTTGAAAAACCCATTTCTTACTTACATAGATGCTGAATATATATGAGTTCTGCATATATATTCATTGTTCTCCAAAGTCCCTAAAAGAAATTGAAAGGTACATTCCCTCTGCTAACTACTCTCCCTGAAACATAATTTCTATGCCTCTTCTTTAATGCTATGGGGGAATATCTGTTTTACAGCTCCATCAAATCTTTGTCTTCCTGCAAAGCGAAAGTGTCATGTCTTGATTGATCAATAAAGTGTGTGATTTCTTCCCTCTGGGTTGACATAATCTGGACTCCCAGCACAGCTGAACTGATAGGTTCCTGAGTATGCTGTTGTGAGGCCTCCTTTTAGTTTCTTTGAATTGCATGTTTGATTTATACATAACTTCTCTTTTCACCAATCCCATTTGCTCATCAATTTAGTCATTAGATGACTATACATTGATGGCCTTACTAAATGCTAAGAACTGTGCTAAGTGCTATGAATACATTTAGCACTGGGAATATCCAGTGACCTCATGCAGCTAACTTCCTGATGGTAATAAGTTATTACAAACTTCAGAAAGCTGTGCATATGTATTCTTTTGCTGAAGCATTTTCCTACTAACTAGAAGACTCCTAAAAATGTGTGGGTTGAACTTCTATCACATGAAATTCAAGCTTTGAATACTCTTGTGCAGTTTGCTATGCTAGGGAATCCTGTGCAGTTAATAATCAAACTCCAATTTTTGATATGAATTCGAACTTTGTACTGAAAATATTTTATTGTTGATCAGTTTGATAACAGCTAAAAAACACTTAAGCATTTTAGAAAAAGCATAAAAAGAAAACCTTTATAAATACAATCTCTCTTTTAAGTGCACTAAAGGCAATTGTTATGTAGAAGAATTGTGATATAATCTTGTAAAGATATAATTAGCCATTAACTTACTTTTAATAAATTTAGACTTTCAAATTATAAATTCTGTATTGCAGAAAATAAAACAATATAGAAGTTTAATTGATAATAAAAAGTAAAATGTAAGTTATAGGAAAGTATGCATTGACATAATAACAAGAAACACACCAGTGATCTAATACATAAGACCATTTATCTCTTGTTTTCTGAAGAAATAATTTTCCCCAAAGTCTTTGCCTTAGGATCTGTGTCCTGTTGTGTGTCAGTGTTCGAGGCTGCCATACCAAAATATTCCAGACTAGGTGACTTAAACAATAAAAATTCATTTTCATACAGTTATATAGTATAGAAATCCAAGACCAAGGTGTCAGTAGGTTGGATTCTTCTGAGGCCCTCTCCTTGCTTCAGATGGCTGTCTTCTCTCTGTATTTTTACACAGTTTTCCTTCTGTGTGCCTGTGTCCTAATCTCCTCTTCTAATTAAGAACCAATCATATTGGATTAGCACCATACCTAATGTTACAGGCACCATGCCTATATGAGCATCATACCTAATGTTACAGAGTTAGATAGAAATATTAAAGGCAGACAGGACCAGGCCCTTCAGGAAGCCGACACAGAGGAGCAGATGTCTTATGACCTTGGAAGAGACAGACACCTCCGCTGTGGGCTGGATCTTAAGATAAAAGGCCAACCCAATGCAACCACACCCTAAGTATAAACATCAGGGATCGATATTCTAAATAGGTATGGATCACCTTAATGAAGGCAAGAGTCACTGTCCCAACCCCCTGCAGGAAGAGTCACTGCTACATAAGAATGTCTGCTTGCTTCCTCTTTTGTCCCTGATTTGGTAAGTTTTACTTCAACAATTAAACTTATTGGTTTTCCCCATCTTGGACCCATCTCACCTCATGGTTTTACTCTATAAAAGTCCCTAGAAATGACAGAATCTTTGGCAACCCACTCGGGACCCCTTCTCTCTCTCTCTCTCAGACAGAAGCTTTCAATAAATATATTCTGCTCTTAACCTCCGTTGTTCCTAAAATTCATCTTTGATTTTAGAGAACACAAACTCATCCAGAACCTCTAGTAGGTTGGGAGTTTCATTCCCCTATATCACTATGACTTTGTCTTACTTTACGCACCTCTGTAAAGTCCCTATCCCTAATTACAGTCACCTTTGAAGTACTAGTAGTTAGGACTTCAATATATGAAAAATTTTTGGTAGGTAACACAATTCAAGCCCATAATGCAGTATATCTCTAGATTAGAAAATTTCAGTTTAAAAGTCAATAGATATCAAAGTCATAACACTTTTTCTCTTTTCTTTTAAAATCTTCAGTGCAGAAGCCAGCCCCTTCCTGTGAGTTGGCACCAGTTGTAGTACACCAGGAGAACAAGAAGCCAGTCCCTTCCCCTAAGTTGGTGCCATGCATGGGCTGCAGCAAGAACCAGATGCCAGCCCCTTCCTGTGAGTTGGTGCCATTCAAGGGCTGCAGGGAGGACAACAAGAAGCCAGCCCCCTCCTGTGACTCAGTGCTATGTGTGGGCCATGGGGAGGAGAACGAGAATACAGCCCCTTCTGGTGCACAGGCTGGGAGACAAGAAAAGTCAACCTCTCCCCCGCCCCCCTCCCCCATTAGTGTCCAGCTGATCTGGAGAAACACAGGCTGAGATGATGGCTATTGAAGTAAAATACAATTTAATGCTTATAGTGTTTAGTGTTTCACTGACTTTGCAGGACTAAAGTTGGTAGTCTGATCATCTATTTAGAGGATAACAATATGCAGTATAGCATCTATGGGGAATCTCTTTCTGAAGGTGGTAGCCATTGCTAATCCCCTATTATCTTGTTTTAAAGTCCTGTATTGTTTTCATTGTTTTGTTTGGTTTGCTTTTATTCTGTTTCACCTCATTTGATTTTATTATATCTGATGACATGGGAGCGATTTCAAAGATAACAACATATATTATGGTAGCCATTTTGAATTTACTATTATCCTATTTTGAAGTCCTGTATTGTGCTCACTGTTTTGTTTTTAATGGTTCTATTCTGTCCTTTTTGTTTGATTTTACTATGTCTGAAGGTATCTGTAGCTATTTTGAAGACAACAAGAAGCATTATGATAGCCATTGTTGATTTCCTATTATCTTGTTTTGAAATCCTGTATCACTTACATTGTTTTGTTTTGATTGGCTTTATTCTGTTTTGTTTTTGCTTGGTTTTATTCTCTTTCAAAATAAAATAAAATCTTCAGTGCAGATAAGGTTAGTAAACAACTTCTACCTTCACAATAGGCACTTTCTAAAGATCTAGTGATAATATGATAACAATTTGGAACTTAGCAGAGAATACTGGAGCAGATTTAAAGTACAAGCCTTGTTATAATTTTTTAAAATACTGTGAAATTATAAGAATACACATAAAAAAAAGAATACACATGAATCAAGTTTTACTACAAAGTATAATAGGGGGATGCTGCCGTTCATTGTACCACTTCTTTGGAATTCTCAGGTAGTACAAGCAAGAGCTGTGTAACAGAGAAAATTTCAATAAAAAGTACATATATGAGGAAGAAAGGAATGGAAAATGAATCCAGAAAATGGGTGAGAGAACAAGTCTAAAAACCACTCTCAAGGGGCTGCTTTTAAGAACATGTCCTCACTGATGGCTGGATGCCACCAGGCAAGAACTCTAGAGAAAGGTTCCTAATGCCAACAGGCTGAGAGGAAGGCCAATTTGTGATTTGAAAATTCACCTTGATAGAAAGCAGTTGAGGATAAGCATTAAATGGTAGAATATAGAAAAAATATTTTTCTTTTTGTTTTGCAATTGTCCTTTTACTTGATACTCTTGCCACGATTCTGAGTTAAATTGGCACTTTGAAGTCATGGTCTTAAGATAGTCTGTTTGTTTGAGAAATAGCTTCAATGGAAGATGAGTATGTGATAGAAGGAAAAGAGAAAATAAAATGAAAAGAATTTCAAATGCATCAGGGAAAAATTCAATCGTAGGGTTATTTCTCTTTCATCCAATTTTAAGTATTTCATTCTTAATGCATTTGGTGGATGATAGTATATGTTATGGTTCACAGTAGTCATTTAATAAATATTTGTAAATATTATTTGTTTTATACTTGCCAATAACTTTCCTAAAAGTAAATAACATTTCCAAAGGGAATAAGATATGCTCTCACTGTATCATTATTATACTGCCAACAGGAAGGAAGGATTTCAATTGTAGTAAAGTAGAAAGAAAAGTTGGTATAAAATACAGCATCAGTTGACAAAGTGATGAGTTTCTGAGTAGATTTGTAAGGTTGATATTTCCAGAGGGTCAGGTGCAGGGCCAGTTCTGAGAAGAGCATTGAGATTAGGAGTGAAGGACCAACAGGGGAGATACAAACTGCTCCACACTCCACTGAAGGTAGAGGGGATTAAACCTATTTTACTTGTCTTTAAAATTCTGAAAATTGGGACTGTGGTAGTTTTTTCCTAAAACCTCACAAATACTAAAATCTGAAATCCTGTCTCCAAAGGTTCCAGATAAGAGATTATAGCCTTGGATCAATTTCTACTCCCACCATCAATATATGGTAGTTCCCTTTGCTCCATTTCCTCATCCACATTTGTTACAGCCAAACTCTCCAGGATTTATAAATCCAATGGTGATATATTAATGTATAGTAATGCAACAACAAGCAGAAACACCAAAACGACACCCAGGATTTGGAGGCAGATTTATTTACATCGATGGACATTGATTGGGATCATTTTCAGAATATCAGGCCCCAATCTCTGGTGGTCTAGGGCTTATATGGGCTAAGCAAGCAGGAAGTACGGAGGCAGAATGGCTTGTCAATTGGGGATTGATTCTTACAATGTGCATCATAGTGGCCAGTTATGCATCACAGTGATCAGTCATTTCTAAGAGACAAGAGCAACTAGAACTGGAGCAGGAACTATTACCTGGCAACTAAGAAACTGAAGTATACTGGCTGGAGGGGCATTTTGTGCTACGGTAATGCATCTTAATAAATTTATGTAAGTTGAAATACCTTTCAATCTGTCTCTTGTCTTTACTTAGAATGTCTTTGATCATACAGTAGACTTTAATTGTAGTATGAGCTGCTTTGTCAATTTTCTTAGTGATTTTGCTTGTGTCTTTTTTAGGAGGGTCTTCTCTACTTTGAAATCATCTGAATCTGTGATTTCCAACAATTTTTTAGCTGTGGATTTTCATATTTCAATTTTTATCTAATTGCAGTTTATATTAGTAGAATGAGTCTAAGCTTAACTTACTTTAATGCCATACTTTGTAATGGCTAGCTTTGTTTCAGCATGTAGTCCATTTCCTTTCCATTTATGTATTTATAATGACACATTAATCACATAATAAATTTGGTCATATATGTAGATTCACTTTTAGACATTTTCTGTTCCATTGATTTCTAATTATTTATACCTATACTAATACATTATTTTAATTTTTATGGTTATTTAATAGCCATAGTAAGTGTTCTTCTTCTGCTTTCTTTTCAACAGATTTAACATGGTTGACTATGTTTCACATTTTGGAACACATTTTTCCTTGAGTACTATGATATCACATTCTTTTTTTCTTTTTATATTATCACTCCTTTTCTATTTTTATAGGCTTCTCTATTCTCGTCTATCTTTTAAACGTTAATATTCCTTTTGGTTTTCCCCAACCCTTTCTTTTCCTTACCTGAGATGCACCTGCTCAGGTCATATGACTTGATTCACCAATAATGCTACTCAAAACTGTTCTAGCTCAAGTTTTTCTGCCTAGTTCCATAACAGCCCATCTAAGTCAACTTTGATGTTAACTTCAAAGCTTAACTTATCTTCTCTGTCTTACCCAATAAATGCCACTCATCTTACATGCCTGAAACTTGCATGTCATCTTTGACTGTTTCATCCATTATTCACTCCTCACAACAAACCCTTCATATTTTTCCTTCATCACCAAATACAATTTCCAATATTTTCTGAACAACTCTTAAATCTTCTAATGTCTCCATGTCTGTATAACCACCAAATATTACAAACCATTGTACTTTCCCTTAGAGTCTTTCTGTCTCCAAGCTACCTTCCTCTGGCCCCCAACACAGCTCTCAAAGTGATATTTTAAGGTACAAATTCAAACATGTTCTTTACTCTTTAAAATTCTTTTTTTTTAAAAGACAATAAAACAAAACTTTTTAAAAATTCCTTAATATGACCAAAGGCCCTGTCCTGTCTTCACGCTCTGTCACTCCAGACAAACTGACCTTGTTTTGGTTCCTGGAATGCACCAGGCACATCTTCACCTATGTGCTCATATTTAAAGGTGTTGTCGTCTCAGCCTGGAGCACTTTCAGATCCCTAGTACCCTCTCTTTCCAGTGGAGTATCTCTTGCTCGTCTTGGACATCTTCCTCTTCTCGGGTTTCAAAGCTTCTCTTACATATCCTTTAGACTGCTTTAGATACACCTGTCTTCCAAAACAAACATTTGTTAAACTCAAAATCTGGTTTTGACTTCTCTCCTACATTCTCCCAAAACCCCCTGGATTTCCCCATGACATTGCTTATTCTTTTGTATTTTAATGTTATGTTTGTCCTTATCCATCACTGGATCATTTTACTAATGGGAATATAGTACTTTTTTTTTCCACCCCACTACTTGCAAACCTTCAATCATCTCTCATTCCCTAATGAGTAAAGTTCAAAATCTAAACTCAACTTTTTACCATTTTCACTGAACTGCCATGTGGAGACATATACTTTCCAGATCCTGTATTCCTGTCATTCTAAATCTACCAGTCAGCTCCTCAATATAACAAATTTCTTTTTGATTAAGGACAAATGAAATCTCCAACACTATTCAGAGTCTTTCCAGATTGTACAAGGTGGAAGAAATTTTCCCTTTTCCTGAATTTGCATTATACTTTTTCTTCCTTCAGAGCCCTTATTACCTTTTCCTGTTGTCATTATTATCAAAACATGTCTGCTATACATGCTACCAAGTAGATGACTTTTAAAGGTAGTGATCACACCCTACTGATTTCTGAACACTCAGTATTGCATGAATGAATTTAATATATGTACAGTTGTTGAGAAAATTGTCATTCTAGAGGTGCAGCAAGAGAAGAATTCTATCTTTTAATCCCTTAATAGAGAAATAGATTGTTGATTTATAAAGGAAGGAAAATGACTGAAAGTAATCATTTCTGTGTCAGGAAGCATGGGCTATTTAAGAAGCAGATAAAGAAAGGAAGTGAAGAGGCTTTTAGATTATTTTTATTGCTAACACATTATAAGAAGTGTTGTCATTTCAAATGCCATGCTTCAATGAACACTCCGAGGTAGGTGTTTAATAATGCTGCCTCTGCAGGCCCATTCGTATGTTAAGTTTGGTAGTCTTACACTGATATTTCTGTATTTGGTGCAGTTAAACAGACACAGGCATAGATATTGATATAAACTTTGATATATCCCTGTGTTTTCTCAAGCCGCAAGTGGTTATATATTTATACCAGGGAGAAGGGATCAACGGTTGAGTGCCTGTAGGAAAAATGGAACTCGTATACTGAAATCGTTGTTCCTCTTATAAGTAAGAGAAAGCTGGCTGGAGATTTAGCTCAGCGGCCTAAGTGCCTGCCTGGCAAGTGTGAGGTCATCAGTTCAATCCCCAGTGCCGAAAAAAAAAAAAGAAAGCCAACTTAATTTATCTCAGGTAAAAAAGAGAATTCATTGACTAACATAATGACCATTTTAGTTTTCTTCAGTTGCCATTAATAAAATACCATACACTGGATGGCTTAAACAACAGACACTTATTTCTTTGCAGGTCTGGAGACTGGAGGTCTAAGATCAAGGTGCCAGCACAGTCAGTGTCTTGTGAGGGCTCTCTTCCCTGCTTAGAGACTGTGACTTTGTCTCTGTGATCCCCAAGGAGGGGTGGGGGGGGGTGTCTTTCCTTCTTAAAAGGGCACCAGTTCTATTAGATTAGTGACACACTGCTATGACCTCATTTGACTTTACTTCCTTAAAAGCCCTGTTTCCAAATACAGTCTCACTGGGGCTAACAACTCCAAGATATGAATTTAGGTGAGGACAGGATGCTGTTCCTTCCATAGTACTGACTTCTGAGAGATCATTGTCTTAATTGTTCATCTCTCTCTCCTTTTCTGAATCTGTGTCAGTCTTTCATTATCTAGTAAAGAGTCCCTAAGTTTAGGCCTGGAATCTCTTCTATGCCTTTGGTGATCCCATGCTTTGAATACTATTTCATCTATCCATGACTCTCTAGAGTTGTATATAAACTATCTCTGTGATATTTCTATTTGGATGCCACGTAGATATTTTAAGTCATATATTATCCAATGTCACTTCAGTTCATGACAATTGAGCTCAAATAGGCCAAGCCTAGTGTTCTTGGCCATCATATTGTACTTTTCTGGTAATTCTGGATCTTTTTCCTGGATGACTGTATCTTCTTTCACAACACTTGCACCACCTCTCCTATGTTCTTTTAGTCAGTATTCTTAATTTCTTTTTCACTGAGAAATTACATGTCACAGAGGACATTCACAACTTTGTACCACAATTACAACACTCTTGCCAGCACCTTTATAATTTACTCTGCCTCCCCTTTTGCCTCTATGGATGAGCCAGCCATGCTCCCTTCCAAAATCAACAGCTCCACTTTGATTTTATATCTCTGTGAAGCAACACACCATTTGTTAGAGTGTGTATCTTTCTGTGGGTTTGGAACTCTGCTTAGAGGCTCACAAGGCTGAAACAAAGGTGTCATCAGACTGTGTTCTTTTCTGGAGCTCTGGGGAGGAAAGAACTCATGCCCAAGCTCATTCAGGCTATTGGTGGAATCTAGTTCCTTACAATCGGAAGACTGAGGTGTTGCTGTCCTTGCTGGATGCCAGCGGGGAAGGAGGTTCCCTGAGATACCAGACTTCTCTTGGTCTTTGCACATTACTGTACATCTCAGAGCCAATAGAAGTGTGCTGAATCCTTTTCAAATTTGGAATCTCTTTGACTTCT
>RJWT010012165.1:0-10000 GCA_004365215.1 Cuniculus paca
AGCACTGCCAACATATCCAGGGAAACTCTCGACCATCACAGAAAAAATTTCAACTGATGGAAGAAAGGATGGTGGCTATTTAATTACATTTTCTTACATACCACAAGGCTCACTATTTTAGGCCAGAATTTACATCTTTTATTAACTCACCTCACCTATACACTTAGCTCACAATGCCTCTTAACACCATCTGCCATCAGCTACAGCAAGTCACTTGATATTCCACCCACCAATTTTTCCTAACAACCAGTGTGCAATTAAACTCCACACGTTCTGCAGCGAGGTAAATTAGGCGCACCTGCGGCCACACTGCATTTGAACTGCATCAGAAAGGGCCTAACAAGGTGAGGGCGCCACAAAGTTATCGTCCTGTCAGGCAATTAGGTTTTCACTTGGGGGACAGCCACACGGTGCAATTATGTCCCACATTACCACCCGGCTAATCTTCTGAGCAGGCACCAGCCCGAGAAGCTGCTCATCTGCAAAGGTACCTGCATGGAGCCAATGGTGGGAGATTTTTTGTGAAATGAAAGATTTTTTCCCCAATTCAGAGGAGACTGCTTTAAATTCCTCAATGTCTTTTTAGGCTACTTCATTCAATTACCTCCAAGAGAACAGAGCAGGCTTTGAAGATATCCTAAATTGTCCTTGCGATGGCCCCTGCATTGCCATGAGCAGCTGGACTTGGCATTCTGGGGCCTTGACTATGGTCATCTCAGAGATCAGCAGAACAAAGTTGGGTGCTGGAGCCTGAAAGCACACTGAGTATCTGTGGGTGGACTGAAGCAGGACCAGACACACATGCACCCAAATACATGTTCATATTCTCCACCCCCACCACCCCCCAATTTGGATGTGGCAATGATAGTTTGTTTCTATCCAAAGTATCTAAAGGCAGTATAGGTACTTAAGAAAGATCTGACGTGAACACCCTGGAGACTGGGAGCCTTTTTAAGCACTCAGGTCCCAATGATACAAATAAAGTAAAGCACAGCGTTCAACTGACTTCTCGACAGGGTACTGAGATCTTTTCAAGGACAGAGAGAAATCCTCCACAGAAGGAAAGGGGCACTTGGCGCTGATTTCTTTTACCTTCCTTTTGGTTCTGTTTAACTCAAGGATTCAATTAAGCCTTCACAGGTGGAAGGCACAGCAGAGCCGCTGCGCGGCTGCTGACACTGTGCACAATTACGTAGGGAGCAAATGCACGCTTTCCACTAAGAAGTGCTCGGTGAGATGCACTGTTGCAATGTTTGGGGACAGGGTGAGAAAATTGAATGCCCGACATGTGAAGTCAAATGGTAATTCTCATCCTTTACTCAATTACCCTTTAATTGGCTTTTTCCTAAGAAATATCTGACAACCACTTTACATATCTCACTTCCAGAGTCTGGTACACAAAGGATTTAATACTCTTGTTATGAAAGGAAAAATCCTTCCTATGTCAGAAAATCTTTGGCTTTAGCACCAATAAACTCTTTATTACTGCTAAACATGGATTTGCTGCTCGATCGCAAAGAGGCGATAAAAATTCTAACCTGTCATTAGTACATTATGCTTAATTGTGTACAGTGTGTTTCCCCTTGCATCTGCTGGCCCGACATCAAAATGACCATTATGTGCACTAATTCCCTGACCCCGTCTTTATTTCCCTAAAGAGTCATCATCTTTCACAGTAGGTACCAGAGTAAATCAAGCTTGAAATATGGGCTTTATTTACTTGTTTCTCCCAGGCAGAGGGGAAGACAGCAGCTAAAGACAAACTGCTCCACAGCAGTCACTCCTTGGTAATATTCTACTCGGAAACCCTCACAAAATCCTGCAAAGTTCTCAGGAGCAATTAGCGGGGGTAGGGTGTGATCTTATCACTTTGGAAATGAGGTTTCCTCTTTTGCCTCATGTAGGGATTGAGAAAGAGCACGTGGGTGCTCTTGCTCATTCCTAGGAAGAATCATTTCAGAAGATTCCCTCTTTCAAGTCCTGGGGACCCCTTGACAATGACTGGACACTGGGTCAGGATAGTGAAGGAGGAACCAACCAGTCCCTGATATCTTGAGTTTAAAATTGAAATCCCAAGGACCTCCTTCCTGCTAGAATAAGTATTCCACTGGTGTAACAGAGGGTGATCTGCTGCACCCTGTGAAGAAAGTTGAAACTTGGGTCTTGATGGTATTAAAATCAGATCTCAACAAGCAGCACGAGGACTAATGTGAGGTGGGATGGTGGCCAAACAAGGACGATTTAAACTGGGCTACCACAAATGATGAGATCAACCTTTGTCACCAGAGCCCAACATGGGTATCACAGGATAAGGGGCAAGCCCCCATCACAGTAACTAATTTCAAAGTCTGTTCCATTTCTGTGTGTTTAAGCTATGAATTAGTTCATTTATATTTACTTTTATGAAGCTGATTAACCAGAGCTTCTCTATCTGATGAAAATCATTTTAATTGTAGTGTTAGGCTCCTGTGTAATATCCATTACATTATGAACTGTTTAAATTCTACATGGGTATTGTGTAAATTGGCCCTTTGTGAGCTAGCAGGCAATTAGGACCAAACAGCTCTCCTTTTAACGGTTACAGAACTTTGTGGTGTTGTTCAGGACAATCAGAGACAAAGGAGGCTGTTTAATTGTAATTTAATGGAATATCAAGGAGTCCGTGGCATTAGACGCTGGCAACAGAGAGCAGGAGAGAAAAATTAACTGCAATTATGTTTGATTAAAGCTATCCTTCTCAATAATCAGCGGTCCTGACAGGCCATGGGGCTCCAGTGGGCTCCAGGATGGCAAAAGGTGTTCAGCAATATTAGGGCCAATAAAGGGGATATTAGCATAGCTAATTACAGCCCTGCAAAACCTGTAAAGGGGGCCTCTGTGTATTGTAATGTGTGAAATAATTGGCTGAGGCCGTTATCAATTACATAAGGAATGAATTTGGTTTGTCAGAGAAAAGCTGATGAGATGCATTTCATCTGACACCATCCCTTCCCTCACGTCTCCAGGCAGCTAAGAACTTACCCACTTCCATCAAGAGCTGCAGCTTACAGTGGCCAAGTCACTGTAAAATCAACTTGCCAGCAAGTGTTAGGTAATTAATACAACTCATCCTCGCGCCCTCCCTGCCGCTGCTGTTTTTACCTAACCGAAGCCACTAATCATGCAATAATGATTTCTTTCCCTCTGGTCAAAGGAGAAATAGATTGGCTCCTTAGAAATGCAGCAGGCTTCACGGGTGCACCCTGGTGATTGAGGAGAAAAAAGAAACTCGGAGCACTTTTAATTGTACCTTTTGCACGTGGTTATCACTTTCTCGAATTTCCTTACTTCAGGGATTTGGGGTTTTTTCTCTTTTTCTTCTTTTTAATTGTCAAAGTGTAGACTCGTCCAGGGCTTGATTTTACCATGACCCTGACTGGCTGTGTGAAAAGACATTCAAGCCAAGTGTGAATCCAAAGTACACTGCAGCCTCGGTTGCAGGTTAAGTGGCTACACTCGAAGGGCAGCGCCTCTGGCTTCTCACGGGTCCTCTGGCACACTTCATTCCAGCCTCATTCCTACTTCTCTCCTGGCCTCAACTGTGGGTGATATGGGGAAATCTGTCAAGGCTGAAAAATATTGATATCTTTTATAGGATGGGTTTTTTTTTCCAGTTTTAATGCAGAGCTCTTAAGCAAGAAGCACACAGTGGGTAGGTATCCAGGTCATTAATCAAACCCCAAAGGGTTCATGTGTAAATCAGTGCAGTGACAAGCGCCCTGGTTGGGGGGCGCTGCAGAGGGCCTAGTCCAGGTCTACCCCTACATCTTTAGTTACTATTATTTTAATTACTAATAGTCTAGGCAAGAAAAAGTGAGCTCTGACTGCCAGCCAGAAAATGCAACTTTAAATGTCACCAGCCACTGGCGCAGCCAGGTGAGGTGGAGATGCAATGTGGAACGACTGCTTTGGAGGTGCAGGGCTTCCTTTGTGGGGTAAACAAAAGGTCTGAAGAGCGATGTGACAGTCTCACAACCCTGTAGGAGTGCCAAAATGCCACCAAGTTGTTCAATTCCAAGTGGTTAATTTCATGTTATATCAATTTCACTTAACAAAAAAAGTCCCCAGTCCAAAGGCCAACACAAGAGCAAGGGTGTGAACAGCCAGGCCTCTTGGGTGTGAGTGGCTGCAGCCCTTACTGCGCTATTGAAATGAAATAGTTAAGAGTCAAATTAAAAGATAGAGCCTTTAAGAGACTTTTCCCTGACTGATAAGACAGTGGCCATGGAGTGATCTTCGAGGTCCCTGCTAATTACTGGGAAGTTCCTGAAAGCAGTGGCCGCAGCTGTGGTGTGTGCACACCCGGCCATCAGTCGCTGGAGTATTGATTACTGAGCAATTCTAGCCGATCAGGTCCGGGCACTTCAGAGACAATGTGCTTCCCTCACAAAACCTGTAATGAGCAGTTCCTATACACGACTACATTCTGCTGACATCAGATCTGTGCACTAAGATAGTACACAGGTCAATATGTATCGGATTTCCAAAATGCGAGGGTCTTAATGTCAGGCCTCTCTTTTTCTCTCACTCCTGCCATTAGCAATGACTGGGGCTCACGTTCTTTAATGCCATACGAGAGGAAAAATCTGCTCCATTAGTCTGATTTATTCTTCAAATATGCCATGACAAATTGCTTTAACACCAGACTTATTAAATTCTTGTACATTTCAAGTTATGGGTCTCACAGCCTTGTAGTGCCTGCATGACGTCATAACGAAGAGGGCAGAGGGCGACAGTGCTGAGTTTTACAGCTGTGCCAGATGTCCTTAGTCTGGGGCCTCCCTCCCCAGGCAGGAGGTTGGGGTGGCCTAACCGCACGCCCTGGAGGACCTGGTCTCCACGGGAGGCATTCCCCCAGCACGCATGATGTCCTACATGTAAATGTAGATGTATAAGGATTTGGAAATATCCATGGCTTGACTTGCAGTTCAACAATTACTGGCCTTTGTCTGGGGATTCTTGCTCTCGTGTAGCAGAGCCCGTCTCTAGTGGACTCAAGCTATTTTACTTCCCTTCGCTGTAGTAACCACACCGCATTAACAATATTTGTACTACAATCGCCAAGGGACCCACTTCCCAGATTCTATCACTTCTTTATCTCCTGACAAATACCTCACTATCGAACATTATTAGGTTTAGAAAATTAACCCCTCGCAGTCTAGAGCCACAGTAGGCCCTACCATCCCTCCAAAGAGCCTTATCACTAAATTTCTGCTATAATGGTTTTTCTTTTCATCACAATTTCAGCAGCAGCTGTCAAGAGGCACTTATAGATACCATGATCTTGTACTTTTGCAATGATTCTCATTAAAATGATGCCAAAGAGATCTGATGGGATTTAATGGCTTTGCCGGCCTGCTCGATATCCACTTCCATAACAGATCCCACGCCAAGTGCTCCGTTTGGAGGAATTTGTGTGACTTGCATTAAACTTTTCCGGGTGGTTTTAATGTGTTCAGATAAGTACAATCCAGGTAGACACTCTACAAGCAAATGTATCCCAGAGTTATGTGCTTTGTCGGCTGCCCTCCTCAGCTGGCTGTCAGCATTCTAGTTAGTGTTTTCTATAACAGTTCCTGATATTTCGTGATAGTTTTGATAAGGTTATCTGTTTAAAAGAAGTCAACTGCACAACACAAAAGAAATGTGAAGTGCACTATATTTACACTGGGGTTCCTGTTTCAAGTGCCTATCTTTCTTTTCCCCCTTTACCTATTTCTCTATTTCTAATGGGCGATGCAGCATTGACATTATTTCCCCAGCAGATCACTAGCCCTGTCAATCAGTCTGTATTTTGTCTTTCGCTGCGGGCTCATTAAAACAGCTTCCTCACTCCCTCTGGACACTGCTCTATTTGCCAGCTCTGATCACGAAGCTCCTTATTTAAGAAAAATGCCAGCATCACTTGGCTCACATCAGATGCACCCCCTGACTTGTTGCCAGCTCCAGGGGAGACTTTTACAGGTTGCGCAGAGATTAAGCGCCTGTGCTTATCCCAACTCAGGGTTTCAAACCTCTCCCGCCATCCATGTGTGCGTTTTTAGGGATCTGCAGATAATGGCAACAACTTGTCTGCTCATCCCGATTTTGCCTGGCCACTGAGCTCATTCTCAAAACCAATGTGAGGCTGGGTGTTTTTGTTTTCATTTTTTGCCCCAACCTTCAAGTGGGAGAGATCTTGTTAATCTCCTTCTGCTCTGATGTACATTTTCCCCACCCATGTCAGCTTGCTTAATTAAAAACTATCCTCTTCATAGGCTGATTAATAAAAAAATCACATTTTAAATCAAGCCTGTACGGCACGGAGGACACCAGTGTCGAACCTGCCTATGCTGCAGCTCTCTAGCCTTTTAGGTCCTGATTAAAAACTTATTAAAACATTATAAATGATTAATGGGAGCACAGCTCTGAGTGGCAATTATTAGTTTTAATGCAGGTAATGCAGCTTAATGAGGGGCACATGTGCGCAAAGCCTTAACTTCATTACTCCTGCGTGTCAACATATACAAGAGAAATGTGTGTACAGGTCATCCATTACTTGGAACAGCACTGAGCCCTCACTCTTCACCTCCCTTTGTTGATGAGCCAGGAGCTATAAATTAATCCCTTTCTGTGGCTCGGGGAAGGACCAAGGTGTTAAAAACACAGTAAACCCTGCTCAGTTCCCCACTACACTGTGTGATGCCAGGTTGGAATATCTCACAGATTATCTTCTCTGCAACCCTATGGTACTGGGAATTTTTCACTGGAATTTTTGCAGGTCATGACTGTCGCTGCTTAGAAACAAGAGCCTCTGATATTCAGAGCTGACTGGGAGGCTGTCTTTTCTAGTTTTAGGAGGGCCATGGTGATGGTGGTGGGGGAGGCTCAGCTCCACCCTGCCAGTGGCTGATTCACACGAACACGGCTTTCCTGCATCTTTAGGCGTGACTCCAGTATCCTAACTCCTTGCCTCCTGTGGGGCGGGGTACAGAAAGGGAGTGTGAGACACAGACAGAGACAGACAGAGGCATGCTAAAGTCCCCTGGTGAAGGAGTGTTGAGCTGGAATGCAGACACACAAGGAAATACCAGTCAGGGCCTGGCTGCAACATGGAGACGTCAGGGTAAGCACAGGCCTGGGAAGAGGCGGGTGGTGAATAGATGCATTTAGGATGCTGAGAGCAAGGAGCTCAGAGTGCTTCCTCAGCCCACAAAGAAGCCCATACAAGTTGCCAGTCCCACCTGGGACCCTCAGTCCCAGGCCTACTGGAGCCCACAGCCGGGGAGCAGGCCACTGGGCCCAACTTCGCACGTCACTTTTTATTTTCTGTTTTTGTGACAAGCAGTCTGATCCAGGCTGATCTCCACTATCTGTTTGAAGAGTATTCAGGACTATTTGCATCATTTTATCGCTAATGTATAATATATGGCTCTAAAGTGAGCCCGGGCGCTGTCTTGTTACCGAGCATAAAAAAGTAAGGGCAATAAAGATACATTAGTTCTCTCAAGCACAGCGGCTATAATGCAAGCAAGAAGGTTGCTGCTTAGAGTTAAGAGGCAACCTTTCTGCCTGACTAAGACAATGGAAGAGTAAAGAAAATGTCAAATCAAGAAAAGCTGGATTTAGAGATGAGGCAGCCCAGAATGACGTTGGGGCCATATTTTGTGAAACTATAATGCAGTTGGCAGCAAAGATCCGTGTTTCTGATTCATCCAGGGCTGCATGGCAAAGCTTTGTCAGTCTGTGCAAGGTATAAATAATTCAGGGTGAGAGATGGCAATTACAGGGCCCTGCACAACCAAAATGAATATTTTATGAGGACTAAAACTGCTCTGGAATGAATCATACACACGGAGTCACACATGGCGAGTGGGCTCATACATGCCAGCCCCAAGAAGAGAGAAGCCGAGGCCCTTATCTCCTTTCAGAGTGTTGACTATAAACCTGGTGAGTGGTAATAAGCAAACACAAAACAGGCCAGCCCCCTAGCTCGCCTGCCCCACACCCTGGATTAGTGCTTGGTCCCTAAAGCGCCCGGTGGGAAAGCGCCAAGCCCAGCCCATGCCACAAGCACTCCGCTGGCATGCCCCACAAGTATGGCTTTCAGTGAATGTTCTGAATTAGCATGGTGGGTTGCTTTATTGTTTCAAATGCTCAAGCTACTTCTAGGTGTGAGCAGGGAACCTCCTCTTCATGAGGAAATGATCTGAAGTCTGGTTTGTCCCAACTGAAGAGAACAGTTTTACTGTCCCAAATGAAATATCCAAGCACTTAGGAGGGGCAGCATGCTTGAGCCTCACACCCTCAGTGTGACTTTTCACATTACTCTCAGCATGTGCTCCCCCACCCCGTCTCCCGGACTTGAATCTACTTGGTCCTAGGCCCCTGAATGAGAGGCCAAGGTCCCCTAACTGAGAGGCAAAGACTGTGACCTGCTCCCATATGGCCAAAGCCACATGTAAAATCTCCCTCACTTTGAAAACTGTTGTGTTTCCAATGGTTGGGGGTAGAGTTAAAGAGATCTTTAAAGACTGAAAGGTTGGTTTCATCTGTTACATTTCCTCCAAAAAATGCTCCTGGTGAATTGCTAGAACAAATAACAACATTGTTCACCAGGGCTTGGAGGCCCAGGCCTGCTGGTGAATGGCCATTGTGTTTGTCCAGCTACTGATACCTGCGCTTTTGTGGTGGAAAGAAGGCCGGGGCCATGACATCAACACAGCACAAGCACCCCTCTGTGCAGACACCAGAGTGGGGCCCATCACAGTGGGAACCCAACACAGGATCCCTCTGAGAAGGTTTTCTTTAAATCCAACTCCAATGCATTGTTTATGAAAACAAGGCTATTAGGTATATTAATAATTTGATAAATAGGGATTTGCCCTTAATTATTCATGAAGAACATTTGGCAACAGTAAAATTATATTCGCAGTACAGGTTTATAAACCAGCTAATTATAAATTAAGTATGCAAGAGAAAATTGCTAACCTTGAAATTAAAATATTTTATGATTCTGCAATTACAAAAAAAAGGTAGAGAATTATCAAAACCCCCATGTGAGCAGAATACAGCAGGTCTGTACAGATGGCACTGTGTGGGCCAGAGGAGTGACAGCAGAGGAGGTGATGGGCAAGGCCCCTGGCTCCCCCCAGTGACCCCTTGAGTGGAGGTTTGTTCCTCTCAAGTGCGACTTCCCAAGAGGAAAGTCTGCAAGGGCCACCAGCTTCCACCACTGAAAGGCCTGAAAGGTTTCTTGTACCGGGCAGGGCAATCGCCTCTGTCTGCCATCAAAACCCTGGAACACAGACACAGGGATGTTCGCTCACATGGTTATTCTTGGAGCCCAAAAGGAAGCTCTTGCTCTTCCATTTCTCTGCCCTCCTGCTGGGCTGAGGGCCAATGAATTTGAGGTCCAAAGGGCAAGATTAGAGTTGGAGGCAAGAGAGCGTGGTCTCACTCCTGCCCACTAGAGGGCTTCTGTATCGGGGAGCAGGCAAATGCCACAGCGGGCACCTGTAAGTCAGGACACACAGCCAGCAGCAGATTTGGGATGATCCCCCTTGGGAGCTGGTCTCACCCATCACTACCATGCCCAGTTACCGTGTCAGAAGGTTCTGTCCACCACCATTCCCTAAGACCTCTGCAACCTTGTTTTCCCAGGTGTCCTCATTGCCGGCCATACACACCCACTGAGTATCACTCAAATTTCCCCTTTACGTATTTGAAAAGTGAACCTGCAGGTGAATCTTTCATTCACTTTTTAATGACTAGATCTCCTCCCCTATGGTTCAGGTAGATGTTAAAAGAATTAAGTGACCAAGATGAAAAATTGGAGGGGAAAAAGTAGGCCACATTCCTTTATTTCTTCCATGACTATGTCACATCTGGGCTGCAAGTTGTACAGGCTCAGTAATGTAGAGGGCAGCTCTGCCCACACTTCCTGGGCCACAGCTCAGTGACTTCTCCCATACTCTCCTGA
>RJWT010012165.1:17500-22671 GCA_004365215.1 Cuniculus paca
AGCCCTAACAGAGCAAAACCTTCACAGAACTTCCTGGTAAAATGCAAAAAAGAACCTAATACATAGCCCTTTTATTTGCAAGGAGCAGCCCGAAAATGTTCTTGTGGGCACCCATTGTCTCTCCTCCTGCCCCAGTGTGCCTTCCTCAGGGCCCTGACTGACAGCTGACATTCTCCTATTTATTATCAAGAAGTACAAGTTTTGATGTTATCAGAGTGGAAAAACAGCCCAAATGTCAAAGTCTGAATATTTTCCCCAGTTTCTTTAAATGACATCTTACTTCCCTACCTTTATTGTGGTGGGGCCACTCGTGGTTATGCAAGTACAGGGCAGCCAAAGGCAGATACTATTGAACTTCGTTGGGGTTTTGTTCCAGCATCCTCCACATGCTGCAATTTCTGCCCTTTTCCTAGTAAGGAATTTCAAATAATTCTGTTATAAATGACTAAATCTGGGGCTGCTTAACAGAAGAGAGCCCAAGCTGACCCGTTGCTGTATTAAATTTTCATATGAAAAGAAGACTTTACACATGCAGCCAAAAGGGCAGAGCTCAGCGCTCCTGTCGGGCTCCCAGAGACAAGCATTTTCTAGCTCTGCATGCATAAAATGAGCTACAGTAGGTGTCAGTAATTAAACGATCATGTTTCAAAGTCTTGACAACAGTACAGAAGCAAGAGAACAAGACGATAATTTCATTAGTCTGAAGAGCTAAGTCATAATTAGGTGCCTTTCACAGAGTAAAAGTCATGGACAAAAGGTACCATTTCTGCCAGGCCAGGTCTGCAGCGCAGGAATGAAATCTAATCCAGGGTCCCGGGTTTACGGGGTTCACCCGTGGGCAGGAGACTGCAGTCAAAGTCTGGCCCGGAACAATCAGGCTTTCTTTGGGGAGGCTGAGAAAGGAAATGATATAGAAATGGTCTGAAAAAGTCGGGAACAATGGGATTCACGGGCCATTGTTATAGGGAAACCTGAATTCCTCCCCTGGTTGTGGGCTCGGAGAGGGGAGGCCGTCCCCACCCCCCACCCCAAGGAGGTTGGCCAGGCTCACAGGCACCACTGCGTCCCTGTCCCACTCAAGTCATTAGCTACATTATAAACTGACTTTGGTAAAGTAGCGTTTATTTAAAACTAAATTGTTGGGATGGGCACTTCATGGAATCATTAATGTGCAGTTTGATGTTTCTGTCAGTTTATTTATCTCTGTCTTTACTTGCTGAGGTATTTGCATATTTAATTGATCAATATGCTCCCGGCTCCTCTTGCACATCTGCCAAGTTGGTCCCAGCCTCTTACACCCCTCATTTCTCAAACTGACAGCTCGCTGCCCACCACCTCCTCCCGAAGCCCAGGCACCAGGAGCGCCTTTCCAGCAGCAAGGCTGCCCAGCCCACTGGCCGGCATCACTCCTGAATGTCTATTAATTTTCCATCCTCGGATAACATATAGCCTGGAGTAAGAAGAAAACATTTTCGGTGTCTGATCTGTAGAAAGTTCTTTAGACAGATTTTCCACATGGCTACACGTCACAGTGCGAAGAGCAACATGTGTTCATCGTCCCCCATTCAGCATCTGTCACTGTCTCGCTCCTGCCTCCTCGCAGCCTTGAATTGAGGCTTCTTATCAGCAGTGTGTCAGAAATCCGCGCTGCCTTCTCTTCCTTGTTTAATCTTTTATTAAGAGCTACATTGTGAGCTTCTGATAGCAAATGTCCTCCACTTCATCATTCATAAATCGGAGTCAACATCAATAAGGTGGCGCTCAATGAAATCAAAAGCAGCGTGGGTAACTGCCAATGGAAATGTCTTAAATTTTCTAAACAATCCACTGGCATTTCTTGATGCCAACAGAGTGCCACAAAGCCCCATTATGTGTGTTGGATGGTTAAGAGCATAAGGAAGTTGTTCCCCTCAAGTCCCTGCCTGGAGATTGATTATGACAAAGGACATGGAGGCAGAGGCCATCGCCCTGGAACAGCTTGGGTAATTTCAAATAGGCCAAAAGAACTACCAACCATTTGGTTAAAACATAAATAAATAAAACTTTCCAAATGTGCAGGGTGAAGGCAGCAATTGCATGTGAGGGGAAGCCAGGAGGAAAAGTATGGGTTTCCCAGTTGCTCTTTGGGGTAGCCATTCCACAGCCCAAGGAAGACAAGAGCCAAGAATGAAGAGAGAATCCTACTCCTTGGGCAAGAACACTCTGGGCCACTAGGGCAGGACTGGAAATCGTGGGGTGACAGCTCTGCATGTAGGACGATGTCAGGAAAGTCCGGCAGTAAGTTCCAGGCAGGGATCCAGGCTTTGCTTCTATATTCTTCAATAATAGTCATGTTATTTCTCTCTTTTTTTGATTGATGTTTTAGTCTGAGATGTCATTAGTTAAATTAATTTTCTCTCAAAGATAGTGGAATAAGGTCCACAAAGGCAAATCTTGTGAGACTGTAAAAATAGACCATAATTTGGAGGAAATTCAGATGTGTTCCCAGCTCTTGTCATCATAGCAGAAGAACACTTTAATTTGATATGAATTCCTCAAGAGAAACTTTAAATTAACTTAGATTTAGCTGTGTTTGAGGGATAGCAATTCAAAGCAACAAAATAAAATACTATTTGCTGACTCCAGTGTTTCTATGTTCATGCTTCTATATGTTCTTTTTTATTTTCTGTTCAGGCTAAATAAATGCCAATATTCACCTTGAAAGAGTCATCATAAAGTAACTCCCTTGGGATATAAAAATATACTTCTCTCATCTTCCATCCAAACAGTGTCAGATGAAGTTAAAAGACCTGGTAAATGTGCTAAAATCTGCTTATGTGAATTATTTTTTTCTAGGATAACTGAGCAGCCATCACCTAAGCTGTCAGGATACGAACAGAACTACAGACTGGTTTATAACCTAAGAGTGGGGCATGATCCTAGGGGAGTTGTGGAGGGCAGCTGGGAGAGGTGTGAGGTGGGGGGGGAGACAGAAACCACAGATTCTTCAAGAGTTATCACTGGCAAGGACCTTGGGGCCATCTGGTCCAGCCCCCAGGGACAGGAATGCCTGGCAAGAGTCAGATCAAGAGGGGACAAGAACCAGTGTGGGACCATCATCCCCTGCCCTTTAGAATCACTGCCTGTTAAGAAAGGGCCTCTAGTTTCTAACACTTTCAGGAAGTTTAACTCAAACCTGTTTCATCAGAAAATCCCATTTCCTAAACAGTCAACTACATTACTGTACTGTGGTCAGGTTTTGCCTTTATGAGCATTCCTAGGGCACACAACATGCAGGTGATCCAAGTTGCCCTGTTGGTAATTGCTTCTTAGAGTCAGCTTACAAACTTCTTTGATCCACATAATTGACAAACTGGCTGGACTTCTAGAAAGGGCCACTGTGAGTGGTACTGAGGCCACACCTGTGACCACTGCAGTTTTGGGTAACTGAGCCTGCTGAAATCCCAAAGTAAACCTGGAGGACTTGGGACACCAAAAACACACATTGCCCAACATCTGGGAGTGCCAGGTTCAAGTATATATGAGCCAATGAAATCAGGCATCTGCCCAACAGCTATCAAGACAAGTTGAAGGGCCAACTCTATGCATAATACTTTTGGCGGTGAGTCTCTGTGTGGCATGCCCTCCCATATGAACTATTCTCAAATGTAGGATACTCTTGACATCTAAATAAGTGGGTCCTTCCAGGTCAGAGAGTCAAGTAAATCTGCAGTGTCTCATCCAAATATTTGTGGCCCTTGTAGCTGGGAACAAGCCAGAGGCTGCAAACACACAGCTGACATTTTCACATGACTTACCACCACTCCAGCAATGTCATAATTATGACGGCTAAACTTACCCTCTTTATTTGCAGGCTGGAGAAATGCATGATTGTTTATTTTTATTACAAATATTGATGGTAACTCACAGGCATTTACTTCATTGCCATTTCAAGTGAAATTGCCCATCATAAAATATCTCTAGAATTCTGATCCTGATTAGCTTCCTAAGCTGGTCCAGGGTGCGATCCTACCATTTGTCTTAATTTTATTTTGCTCTCCCTAACTGCACACACCACTTCAGGAATATCTGGAATTTTGTTTTAATTGTACGGCTTTCAACTCCGCCACATTTCTCTTTGTGTTGAAAGCATCCCGGTGATTTATCCTCATTATTGTGTAAATAGGTTTCGGCAGTTCTCAGTAAATAAAACAAAGACTGACAGGAGGAGAAGAGGGAATTTGCTTTCCTACCAATTAGAGTAGCCTTAGGCAGTACTTTTAAGAGGAGATAAATCCTGCAAATCACTAAAATGATCCTGTCACATGCACCAAATATTAAAATCGCACAGCGGCGCCCTCGGTACAGTTTGCTCTGGTTTAATGAGTTGGGGTGGGCCTCATTGCGAGGGCTGCAGCTCACAGTTGGGGACCCCTAACTGACAGCACAGCTCACTCCCAACCACAGCTTCCCAACCAGTGTGGCCAGATGGAAAATCACAATCCAGTGGAATCTGCAGCTTTTCAGTTAACGAACGTTCCCAAATTGTCTTCTTGCCTCCTACCTGTAACATCTTTCCCCATGATAAATGCACGTAGACCCTACTTCATATTAGCAGAAGTGGTGCTTTTAATATCCAACATGTTATTTTGAAGCAGAATCTGTAGTCTGTGCCTGTTAAAGAAACAACCTGTTAAGTTCTTCAACTGGGGAAGTGCTAGGGAAAATTAAGATAAGTTTACTTAACCTGGTGGTGTACTCAGACTCCAACAACAGTGCACCTAGTTAGCTGTCCCCTACAATCAGTTAGCTGGAGAAGCACAGGGATTTCCAGCCCCTCATAGACATTCTCCAGTCTCCCACCTGGTTAACCCAGCTCTAAGGCAAGCAAATTCATGGGTAAAGGTGAATACGTCAGCATTTCAAATTCATCATCTCCGAGGATGGTGTGACTTCAGGAGCCACAACCTTCCCTCATGTGGACGCATGGCCTACTGAAGCATTGTATGCTCCATGGGATCATTGATAATACAGTTATAACAGCCAACGAGATGTTTTTCACAGAACCTAGAGCTGTGGGAAGCCTTGGGATGGACAGCCCAATACACAGGCCCAGTGTTTTATTTTCCAATAACTATTTTTGCTCTGCCAGTCAGGTCTTACCTGGTGACAATGACACTAAGTATTATTAA
>RJWT010012166.1:0-22656 GCA_004365215.1 Cuniculus paca
CTTCTCTTCTCTTCTCTCCTCTCCTCTCCCCTTTCTCTTCTCTTCTCTTCTCTTCTCTTTTCTTTTCTTTTCTTTTCTTTTCTTTTCTTTTCTTTTCTTTTCTTTTCTTTTCTTTTCTTGACTGTGTCCAAACAGCATTGGAGAGCCAGGCATGTAAAGGTATAAGACATTTCCTCCTAAAGTGAAACAGCATGAAGAAAAAGTTTCCTTCATTTTTGGAAGTGGACTGGGAAATGAAACTATGTCCTACTATATTACAGAAGGAGATTTGAGAAAATTAGTTACCCATCATCTACGTTGCCTGACAGTAGGGCCAACAAGATCAGCTTTGCCTTCTTTGAGATAAATTGATTGAGAAGAAAATTCACGCAACCAAAACCATAATAGCAACAACCAAAACAGGGTCTGACAAATAAACAAAAACCACAAAAAAAAAAAAAGGAAAAGAGAGCATCATCCTGGAGATGTAGGAAAAAAGCAAGCATACAAAAGTGATCTGCAAGACACACATGAAAATTTCAGAAAACTGTCATATTCAGAAAATATGAATGATTCATCCTCCAGTGAAAGTGGAGACAGTTTTTAAAAAAACATCCTGGTATGAAGACAATTCCGGGTAAGGAAAAATGAAGATATACAAAAAGGAATTTTTAAAAACCCCAAAATGTAAAAGCAAAATTGTAATCCACAGTAATGGAAATAAAAAACAAATTGATATTGGAGAAAACTGACAATGTAGTTGGCAAATTTGAGAAATTTTCATCCTGCACAGAAAAAATGCTGATATTCAAACCATCTACCCAAAAGCTCTGATTTAATTGACCTACAGTATAGAGAGAACTACCTGGACCTCATCGTGGTTTATATTTGTTTATATTTGTAATCCCATGGAAAAGTTATTAGAATTTTAGAGAGTTAATTCCAATCTACCGCTTCCAGTGCAACCCAAGGCGAGAATAAAGACACGAAGGCATATCTATAGTTGTGCGGATCCAAGGGTCCTAAGTCCAGCTGGGGTGATGGTTAACTGGAACAAAGGCTTTGACTCAGGGAAGAACCTGGATTTTATTAATTTATGAAAAAGGGGGTGATTTGAGAATGAGTAAATATGACAGTGGTGGGAAGTATGTGAGTACTCTGAGCTGGGCTAGGTAGGTGGCCTAAAATCGCCTCTGCAATATGTAGAGAGAAGGACATGTGGAAGGCATAATCTGGATAACACAATTTGAGGTAGTATCTAACGTTTTGGGGTCAGTGCTTCAGCTCTGATGTGTAATCTTTTATGCCCTGGGAAGTCAAAGCCTCTTATCTTGAGGCTCAATTCCAGCTGACAATGTGGAACCTGGCTCTCTTTCCTGCCTGGCTCACACATGTTTATTTGGGAGCTATGGGGCAGAGTGACCTGTCGCCTTGCTTGGAAGACTACATATCAGCACCTCAGCCAAACCAATTTACGTTGCTTAAAGCCAACTGAAGGGATATGGAAAAATCTTAGCCAGCTCTGTACATATCAACACATGGAAATAGGGTCAGGTTTCACCAAAATGCAGATAATTGCTCTTCTTTTAAGGAGAGTCGTCCACTTGGTCCTCCACAGGGCTTTCGTGTGTTTTTTGTATTTTGTACTTGTTTGCTTTGCTTTTAATCCTAATATCTCAGCAATATCTCAAACCACTTAAATTGGAATGGCTGGGCATAGGTACGCACACTTTTTTAAATCTCTCCAGGAAATTGCAATGTACAGTCACAGTAGAGAACTACTCACTGCTCTAGAGCTTTGGAGGCAAAAATTTGTGATTGGATGCTGTCAGGGCTACTTTTCATTCCTGAAGGCAATAGGAAACATGGTCAGGCATTGTGGTGGATTAATTAATGGTCAACTTGTAACACCCACCTGAACTGAATCAGAGCAGTGCTGGGTGTGGAAAATCCACCTGAGGATTGTTGCCAACAACATAAAAAGAGAACTGGAGGGGAAAATGTGCTGTTGATTCTCCTGGAGAAGCCGTTATGCTGGTTTTCCTGATGTGAACTCAGCTGTTCTCATCCTTGGAAGAGCTTGGGTCCTTGCTTTTGCTGAGGATGGCTGCAGTTCTTTCGGGGTTCTGCGGTTTTGGTCCGTATCTTGAGTGTCACCTCTTAGCTCCAGTACAGATCCCTCGATGTGCTGGCGCAGATTCTTCATCCCACTGGCACAGACTTTCTGGCTTCCACCACTGACCTATAGGCCTTCCTAGTGTAGATCTTTGATAGGCTTGCATGAGACATTGTAATGGGCTTGAGGCCTCCAGCTGGACTCATGGAGGACATTTGCCATGGGCTCTAGTTTTCAGCTGGACTCGTGCAGACATTGCCTTGGGATTCAGGCCCTTAGCTGCATTCTTTGGGTATAGACAGATCTCCCACACTCCTTTGCATTTGACTCTTTGGGCAAATATTATAAAATAATCCTATAAATTATGTGTCCTGTATTAAATCTTTTCCCTTGTAAACCCTAACTACAACAGGCATTTAAGTACTGATGTCTCACCTTTAACAACCAAGTTCTGCTCCTATGACCAGATCATTAAATGAATTGGCAGCCTAATGAGGAGTTGTATATGGTGTATACACTAGAATATTCAAAACAAAGAAATGGTCAAAGGAAACTCCAACTTAATGACTTTGATTTTATTTGCTTAACTTTTACATGCAGTACAGTAATGTATTACAGAATATAAACCTATAGTTCTGTAGTACAATCAGTAAAAATTACATTACTGTATAAACAAGGGGTACTGCACCAAAAAGAAAGACTTTAAGGCTCTGTATACAAGATTATACAGAACTGTACAAAAAAGGAGCTGGAGTTTGTAAGCCCAAACAATGATTAAACAGGTAGGTTGTTCATCTGTACTTATACCAATAGATACTCCAGAAGAAATAAACTGAAGACATCCTTCAACTGGACGTCTTCCTTCAAAAAAGAAACAAAGAACTAAAAACTAGTAAAGTCATAGTTTAAAATGCAAATATTGGTACAGTGCATGGTGGTACAGGCCTGTAATCTTATCTACTTGAGAAGGTGAGGCAGGACAGTGAGTTTGTGACCATACTGGGCAATGTCGTGAGACCTCTGTCCCAATCACTCAATAAAATGCAAACATTGTTCTTAAAAAAGTATATAAAGAAAACATCTAATTTAATAAATAATTTCCATATTAGCAATGACTAAAAAGGAAATGTAGAGTGAAATATATATATATTTGCATTTCATATATTAATTTCATATATTATATACATATATATACATATGCCTATATATGATTGTAAGTGTGTGTGTGTGTAAAAAGAGACAATAAAAGCAAAGTAAACTCGTAAGGTATTTAAAACTTTATATTCAATGTCCCACAGCTATGAATTGACTTTTTTTGTTCTTTGTTTTTTGTTTTTTTGTTTGGTTTTTGAGACAGGTCTTATCATGTAGTTCAGGCTAGCTTTGAACTCACTATGTAGCTCAGGCTGGCCTCGAACTCACAGCAATCCTCCTGCCTCAGCCTCCTGAATGCTGAGATTACAGGCATGTGCCATCCCGCCTAGGAACTATAAATTGATTTTGTACCCAATTATTTGGTTGCCTCACTAGGAATAACAGTGGGATAATACACTTCCCTCTGTGAAACAGGGTTAAAATTTGTTAATTTTCTGAATCAAATTTAATCTTGCTTAAACATCATCCACAAAAACATGGGAAGACTCCTTTCCCACTTTTGGATCATGTAAGAATTTATATCCAGGAAAATGAAGGAATCCAAGCATTCCATTAATTTTTATTGTTGCTAACTATGATAAGTATATATGGTTCACTAAAAAGGGCTCCTTTAGTCTAACAGGCATTTTCTCTACACAAAGTGTAGCAATAGCTCTCAGCTGAGGGCCCAACTCAGGACTACGAATGTAGCCTCACTCATCCTAGAGTCCAAGTGCTAGAGGCAAGTCGTAGCCTTTTTCAATTCTTGAACTTGCAATCATGTTAGCGGTCCTTCATCTTGAAAACATGAGGACCAGGGGATTGCTATTCTTGAATAAACTCAAATCATGGCAAATTCACATTGCAACAATTAGAACCAGATAAGTTACAAGAGACACAGTTGTAAGGATCTCAGAAAATAAGGAGATAATGATGGCTACATAAATTATGAGTTATGTCTTCCTTGGGACATTTTTAGAATCTTGTGCATTGACTCAGTATTAGACTTTGTTTGTAAAAAACGAAGCTGCCTGGGGAAAGAGAAATCAGAGAGACTTTGTCAGTCATGTGGGGCTGATTAGCAATTAGAAACTTGAGCCATGCTAAACTCAGCTGGTGTTCCCCGTGGGACATGAGTTCAAGGACTATGCAAAGAAGCCTGGGACATTTTGTTGAAGGTCTCCGAAAGACGTAACAAAATCTCCTCTATTTTTATGATGCTAAGGAGAAAAATTCAAAGTATAGAAGGAAGTTCTAGGGCAAAGGATATGTAGCTAAAGAGCTAAATTCAAACATCCAAAGTACAGCACTTACAATCGTTTAGGCCTAAGCACACAGAGCTCCCACCATCTGTAATCAAAAACCTGGAAAGGCTGTTCTGTGAAACAGAAAAAGTAGATATGAACTAACAAAGCTACAATTTTAGCTGCAACCTCTGCCTAGCTCAACAACGAGTCCCTCTCCTATATGCGTTTCCAAAGAGGCCCAAAACTGCGGCACTATCCAATCTTAATCTAGAGCATCCAGAACCATGAGCCAAAATAAACCTTTTCTCTTTATAAGTTAAATGCCTCAAGTATTTCATATAATAATGCAAAACTAACTAATATAACATGCATGGAACTAAAAGAAGCAATGAAGAGCATCATAAAGTGTAGATAGTGCTTCATTTAACAATAATGATAATGACACCTTGAGATATTATAACCTACATAAATAAAATATGTAAAAATAATAGCGCGAAAGTTGAGATAGACTCTGTTAAAGTAAAGAGATATTATCTTCTGCAATGAAATCCTAAAAGAGCAATACACAAGCTTATAACTGATCATCTAATAAGTAAAGAAATAAAATCATGAAACATACTCGCTTAATCCAAAAAAAAGTCTGGAAAGAAGGAATAAATGAACAAAGATCAGATGAGTAAATAAAATATAAATAACAAGATGGTAGACTTAACTCAAACTGTGTCAGTAATTCAATATAAATAGCTAGATAATCAAAATGTTTAAAACGATTGTTAGATTAAATAAATTGCAAGACCTCAACTGTATGCTGTCAACAGTAATCACTATCCATATAGAGACACGAAAAATGTGAGTGAGATGGTTAATGATATAGGTAGACCTAGCAAAAGAGAACTGATGACATAACAGTAGACATTGTCAAAGTACTCTGTGCTGATATTAAAGGAAGTCTTAAATTTTTTTCAAGAAATTCAAATCATATGGAGTATGTTTTCTAAGTACAGTCGAAGTTCAAAATATAAATCAAAGAGAGATAATCAGAAGATATTCAAGGATCGAAGTCACATAAAATTGAAAATGAAATGAAAATGATCATTTACATGATGATGTCAAAAAGAAAATTTACAGTTCTAAATGCAAATGTGCATTTGAAATACAGTAAATCGAATTGAGAGAAATTAGATCCAAAGAAAATAGAAGAAAATTTTGATGAGCAGAATTAAAAGTTAAGAAACATAATAGGAACACTGTCCAAGAAAAAGAGAGATAGGAAACAAAAACTATCAGGAATGAAAAAAGGAGCTATCCCTTGACATCTGATAAAAAAAAAAAAAGGATATTATAAATAACTTTGTCACTTCATTTTTTTTTTTTGGTACCAGGAATTGAACTCAGGACCACATGTTAGCCAGGCAGGCACTGCACCACTGAGCTATTTCCCCAGCCCTTGTCACCTCAATTTTTAATTTACTTATTTTGCAGTATTGGGGACCAAACCCATGGCCACAGGGATGTTAGGCAAGCATTCTACCACTGAGTTACACTCTCAGATTATGTCATTTTATTTTTGAAAATTTAGATGAAACTGATAAAATCTTTTAAAAAATAAATGTACCAAAATGGACACAGGAATAGAAACTCTTGATAGTTTTAGATTTATTAAAGAAACTAAATGTGTATATTGAATAGTCCTAGATCTACTAAAGGAATTAAAAGTTGTCTCCCAAGGGCTTCAATGGTGAATCTTTACAAATGTGTAAGGAATAAATATTACTATTACACAAACTTTTCCACCTCATTCTACTATGTTTCTTTATTCTTGGTTAAACAAATCAGTAACTTAGTCTATGGAGAAAAGCAATGCAGACAAGTGTTACAGATTATATCTAGATGTTCCCCCAAAGTCTTATGGACTCACAGGGTTTTGGGAGTGACTGGATCATGGGTGTGTGATAATGAATTAGTCCACTGATCGGTTTAGCATAGCTCTGAGTGTGGGTGATGGATTTACCGAAGGGGTGAGACTTGTCCTAGTTATGGGTGGCACCAACCAGTAGGCTTATAGCCTCACCTGGAGGAACTAAAAAGGGAGAGCAGAGGGAAGGCTGCTGTGTCCTGCCTGACATGCCATGAAGTGTTTCTCCATGCCATGCTGCCTTGCTCTCTGCCATGCTGCCCTTTTTTGGAACTGAAACCTCTACAAACTGTGATCTAAAATAAACCTTTCCCCCTTTCACTTGTAAGTGTCTAGTATTTTGTCCCGGCAACAAGAAAGTAACTAAGACAGTAAGTGTTCTCAGGACTGTCTCCAAACTAATCTTCCAGAGAATCTGCTCTTTTGATGACAATAGTTACACTTAAAGAAGGCTTTACCCCTCATGGGGGTAAGAACAAGTCATATCTAATACTAATTCAGAAATACTAATTTTTGTTTTTCTTACTAGGGGTTGAGAATAAGAAATGAAGAGAAAATGTTGCTTTTTTTTTGTTGTTCATTATAAATTTATAGTATAAAAAAGATACAAGTGTGTTTTTCAGGGAGTTCCTCAGCTCAGAGGTAATATAGAGTGTTCAGGACAGTGCCTAGCACACAGCAATCCCTCGATGTTTGTTTAGTTCTATTCTCACTTTAACTTTCAGACGTTCATATCGGCAGCTAGTAGTAGATGCCTGGTTTTTGCATCTAGCTTCCACTCTATCATTTTGGGCAACAGTCTTGCAATATTGTTAGGTAGACATTACCTTATATCTATTCACGGCCTGTGTGTAGAGTTCCCTATACTTGGGCTTCAGAGGATGAAAAAGGACATGGACTAGTGAAGCCCAGTGACACTATGATGGTTAATTTTATGTACTGATTTGACTGGGCCATGAGATCTCTGCTCAAACATTACTCTGAGTGTCTCTGTGGCAGTGTTTCAGATGAGATTAACATGTAAATTGGTAAACTTAGTAAAGGGTGTTGCCCTCCCTAACGTAGATGAACTTCATCCATCAGTTGAAGGCTTGAGTAGAACAAAATTGCTGAGCCCTCACCAAGTAAGAAAGAATTTCTCCTGCTTGATTTTTCTTGAATTGAACCATTGGCTCATCCTGGGTCTTTTGGACTGGAACCACACCATCAGTTCTCCTCATCTCAGGTGTTTGGACTTGGACTAGAACTATACCCCAGCTCTCCTTGGTCACCAGGTTAGTAACTCAACCTGTAGACCTTGACCTTCGTTAGCCTCCATAGTGATATGAGACAATTCATTTTAATGCCTTTGTACATTTTATACATAAGGAGCCAATGGGAAGAGCTGGAAGTGGAGAAGGCTGAGGATGGACAGCAGAGAAGGACCCTGGGGACATGGGCTACACCTCTGCTAAGCTGTCCCTGAAGCTCCCCTGCAGACCTTCGACCCTTCAGCATGTACCAGCCAATCTGTTACTTCTCTGTCATGACAATTAAGTTGAGTTTTCTGTCACTTACAATACAAACAACATTTTCTTTAATGAGTGCATACACAGATACTCCTGATTTTTTTTCTTGTTACTTTTAGCTAGTCTGATTCCAGACTACAATAGTGAATGATTGAGGCATTTTGTTTTCTAACTTTAGACCAGCACTGACCAATAAAACTGTCTTTAGGAATAAAAAATGTTTTACATCTGTACCATCAAGAGGCCTCCCTATACTGCATAAAATTGCCTAGAAGGAAAATGTTGACCAAGAGAAGAATAGGCCAAGGAGAGGAATCTGGTGGAAAGAAAAAGAGCAAGTAGATGAGCAATGGCCAGGAAGATATGAAGAGTCCAGATAAAAGGGGAACACAGAAGCCTAGAGAAGAACTTGTGTCAAGGAGGGAGCAGCCAACCTTGACGAGTTCATCTGAGGAATCAAGTAAGAGGCTGGCAGAGAACCGTCAATGCTGGCAAGGATCTGCTGATGAAGTGGTAGGGAGGAAAGTCAACGGTGGTGGGCAGAGGAGAGAATGAGAGATGAAGATATGTAGCAAAAGCATAGTCTATGCAGCTAAATGAACCTTTCAAGGAACTGTTTGGTGAAGGGAGATGGGGAACAGAGCAGTAGCTGAAGGAGAGAAAGGGCTTTTTTCCAGATAAATAAGTTGGAGCCAGTTTTACATGCTGGTGAGAAAGACCCAGTAAAGGGAGAGAGGCCAATGGCACACAAGAGGACATAGACAACTAAAGGACTGATGTCCCTGAGAAGGCGTGAGAAGACACAATCCGGAGCAAATATGCATTTCTGCAAACCAGACTCTGTGTGTTTAATGCAGAACTGACCTATGAATAGAAAGAAACTTGAAAAGGTGGGACCAAAAAGCAATGGTGTTTCTTCCTACTACTGTGCTATGAAGCAAGTTTTCTAAACTTGCACTTTTCTGTTCCTGGACAAAACTTCCAGGACATCACATGACTTACTCTCAGATAACAACAACGAAGAATTAACTGGTCATGTTTACCACCTCATGTATTGTTAAAACTCCAGAATTTATTGAATTTTAAGTTTCTCCTTCCTTCAGCTCTGCCATATTCACCCCAGGAAATTATCAGGGAGGAAAGGGAAAAGGAGATTGTCATTCCTGTTTGGTATGCATCACTTCATGCATTGGCCAGTCTGACCTTTTGGATCTTGTCTGTTTGTTTGGAGCCTGGTAGGGAGGGAAGGGAAAGAGAAAAGGGTCTTATTTAATTGGTGAGTTAATCTTTGCACCAGTGTTCATCCAGGGTGCAGATTTTAAATGATCGTTCTATCTTTTCTGGAGCATGTTTACAGATTCTTTAGACTTCCTGTAGGAGAGAACATCTCAAAGAGCAACTGGACTCCTATTTCAAGGTTTCTGAAAATTTTCCCTCATCTGTTTAGGTCACCTTCCCTCAAGGCAATTTTCTTAGAGCATGTTACAAAATGATCTTGTCTGATTCCTTCCATGGGTTCTTATTTGACTGAGTTAAAACACCCTTGTCCCACCAAACTCTGAAATTTGACTCATGACCAACAAAACTCTACTCCGTGGCTCTAAAGCAGAAAGTTAACAATAATTTCTCCTATTCTTTGACTTTCTAGTATTCCTTCATACTTCCCTGAGAGCTTGTCTTAAATTTCCCTTTTGACTAGAAATGGAAGAAACATCCTTTCCTTTTCTCTACTCCACCGTGACTCACTGACACCTCTCCCCAATGATACTCCCAACCCAGCATCTCGACCCTTTCTGTTATTTCACCTGGATATGAGCAATGAGCTAATGTCAACAAAACAGATGTCACAGTCTCCATACCTACACTGTATAGGTGGTCCAGCGCCTTCCTCCTTTAGGATACTTGAGTACTTGGCTCTCAGACATGTGTGCTCTGCCAAAACTCAGAGCACAAGAATCCTATTTTTAAAGGAAATACATACGCTCCGCTTACATGGCGTTATGTCCTAATAAACCTACTGAAAGTTGAAAATACACTAAGTGGATATTCCTTTAATCCTCTTAAACTACAGGAAATCATACTTAGCAACATACTCATACCCAGTGCATTGTAACGTCAGTTGCTTCCCCTCATAATAGTCTTGTGGCTGACTGAGAGCTGTGGCTCATGGCCACTGTCCAGCATTGCCAGAGAGTATCACAGCACTTATTGCTATGCTGGGCAAAAATTGAAATTCAAAATTCCAAGCATAATTTCTACTGAATGTTTGTCACTTAGGTACCACTTTAAAGTGGAACCATCGTAAGTGGAACTACCCTAAGTCAGAGATGATCAGTCTGTACACATGAAGCAGGATGAATACACAAAATCATGCAGCCATTGCAGCTAGACTTGGCTTGACGCTGTGTCTAACTGCCATACAGTATTCATTCCAGTACCACATGCGTTCTTCTTCCAAATCATTTGTAGATTGTACACTTTAGGACAGAAGTAGGAGGAAGCAGGGATTCATTACAAAGATTGTTAACTGCAGAAGGAGCCCAAGTGGAGGGGCAAATGGCAAGTAAAATATAATCTCTACCATGGACCCCAGCATGGGATTGTACTGTCTTTGAGGTACACCCACTTTATTTACTCGTAGCAAGGTACCTTGTGGGCTAGCAGAGACCTTAGAAAGGAGATACAAAAGCCCAGGAGAAATCACTGGTCTGAACAGAGTTATGATGAGTCGGTAGAATAGAGAGCACTACAGAAATAGCATGACTTTTATCTCTAACAGGAGGACATAACCTATAGAGGAAATTCAGAAGTTGTATTGATTGGGGGTGGGGAAAAGGGATCAGCAAAGACAGGGCCAACCAAGAAAGAATGAGCATACTTGGAACTGAGTTAAAAAGTGAATTAATCAAGCCAGTTTAATTTATTTTTTCTTTTTTTTAAAAAAAACAGGGAAGAGCATGGACACAGTACCCCACTGCCACAAGTGACACAGTCGAGTTTCCCACATTTGGGGAAATTGCAGGGGTCAGCACATCCGTAGTGCAATAGATAAGCCTCTCCCTGGGGAAACCACCTTCGTCATCATGGTATCTCCCCTGCCAGGTAAGTATAAGCCAGTTTAATTTAAATAGAGAAGATAACACATCTAAACTTATTTTTTCCCATTCTCAAATATTATTTGGCTTTCATCCATTAAGTGTTTAAATATGTTACAGAAATACTCAGCTTCCTTGCACTAACAGAATTCTAGATTCTGACCACAGGTTTAATAATGTAAATAATCTAAGTACAACCTCTTTCCTTTTCTTTCTTGGAATGCTTGATCTTCTGAGGTCAGCCAGAGGTCAGCCAAATGTTTGACCCTCCTGAGATTGAGAGATGGCTAAGGAATGGCATAAGTATGTGCACTTGAATGGTACTGTTAATGGTTGCTTGCATCTCGTAGGTTAGTTAACATTCAGCAATGAATATACACTTAGAAAGAGGCCTTCTGATTGTGTAATAATAGTATTATATTATTTAAATATAAAATATCATCTTTTCTAAGAGATGATGATGGTGGTGATGATGATGAAGATGGTGATGAGGAGGAGAAAGAGAGATGTTGTTATGGTATGTATTCTTTGAAAAACTTAGCCACATGTTGGCTTCCCTTTGATGTAACACAAAGCAAATTGCTCTCCCAAGTAAACAGAGAATTTTTAAAAAATTTAATCCTTAAGAAAGTAACCTAAAACACCAGTGTTACTTTGTTTATTGAAGAAAAATAGCCCTGAAGATAGGTACATGCTTGTCCTAGCTCATGAGACAGTGTTCTGTGTGGTCCACCACTTACAAAGTTACCCAGTGGTATCTCGGTATTAACCAAACCACTCAGATGTGATGCACCACTTTCCTGAAAGTCACTAAGCTTCCATGAGCCCCTGCCCTGTCTGCAGAAGCAGGTAGGTGCTGCCCCATTTTCAGCATACAGGGCTTATACTTTTCCAGTCCAAGTCTCATCCTATTCTGTATCCCCATGGAACCCCAACAACTGAGAGTGACAAGTTCACTCTTGACAGACTCACCACTGTAAAATCACATCAACTGTATAAACCAAGTCAACCATTTCAGGAAGAGAGATCTGCCTTGCAATTAGGAAACACAGTATTCTCTTGCAGACTCTCAGCATTATGAGAAATACAGACACAAGAGAGTTGGACTCCTTACCTGATGTGAGAACTCCTTGGCAATATCCTTGTCAGTTATCATCTGGTTGAAAAGTTCCTAGGTAGAAGGAAAACACCTTATTACCTCGATAGGCACAAATTATAAGGTCATAACGATTGATATTCCATGAATGAGAGCTTCTCTTATTTTCTTATTCTCATCAAACTGTTTCTTATTCTCATCAAACCAGACATGGAATGTTATTGGATTGTTTAACTTCATTAAATCTGATTTGGAAAAATAAGTATATCTGTTTATAGGTATATCTATATGCATTTAGATGAAATTGGAATTTTGATGTATATTTTTAATATTATCAGGTGTATCACTTTTTACTATTACTTTTCTTATTGAGTTTTCCTTTCCTTATTTTTTGTATATCAGAAATAGAAGCCCTTTAATTTGCCATACATGTAATAAATTTTCCCCTATTTTCACTTGTCCTTTAACTTTATTCAAGGCATATTTTGTCATATAGATATTTTAAATTTTCATAAGGTCAAATCCATTGCCTTTTTCTTTTAGAACTTCTTGGTTCTCTGCTAGGCTTACAAAGACTGTTAATGATAAAAATATTCATTTTTCTAGGGTCATCTTGTCCTCATTTTATAAATCATTCATTCATCTAGAATGTACCACAATGTAGCCTGAATATAGGAAACTAACTTTTTCTTCAAGTATTTGAGAAGAGTTTATATATATCCCTTCTGCAGTCTAAATGACTGAATAAATGAGTGAGTTAAAAATAGTACTGACTTGGTGGCACACACCTATCACCCCCGTACTCAGAAGGCTAAGGCAAGAGGATAGCCTCAAGTTCAAGGCTGGTCTGGGTTACATAGTGAATTCAAGCCAGCTTGAACTACATAGTCAGATCCTGTCTCAAAAACAAAAAACATGAAAAAATAAAATAAAAAATAAATAAAAAGAGCATTGGTAAGTCAAATAGTCTCTTATTTTTACCACTAGTCCAGACTCTGGACAAAGAAAAAGGATTGAATTAGCATTTTACAGAGACTACACCATCTTCTTCCCTGAGTTCAAATAATAATTAGCAAAACAGTTTAACTAGCAAAATAACCTGAGGCAAGTGAGTACTTTCTAAACTGTGTACTAAGGTCTATCATTATTTTCTTAAGAAGCAGAACTCTTCCCATTCTGAATTCCAGGCCAGAGATAATCTTTTCCAGTCTACTCTGGATGAAATAAAATAGTATTCCATTCATTCTGCTCTGTTTGGATAAGAAGTATGCCTGTGTTTGTGATGGTGGTGAGGAGGGATGGGGGATAAAAAAAGTTGTCAAACAATTACATCTGTTTATGAATTGACACCCATGAATTCCTGTGGTAGAAAAGATTTTAAGATAGCTAAAAAGTCATAAAACTATTCTGTCCACTCTAGCTGTCCTGGATTTACACATACCAGAATGCTCTAGAGCTATTTCCAAGGAAAATATTGAGGTGATTTATGACCAGAAAAAGTGATATTTGAACTAAAAATATAGTCAATAGTAATTTATAAACTGAAGATGATTTTTCGTCAATACTCAACTTGGGAAAAGCAATCTTTGTAGGAATTTCCCTTTTCTCCCCCAGTAGACAAATAACCAGCCTGTTCATATGGACATTGCTACTTACAGTAAGTGAAGACCTTACAGTTCACTTCTAAAAAGATTGGTACAGAAGCTCTGTAAAAGGAAATATGTCACGTCAAGTAGTCCCTTTACTCATTAAAACAACCATTTGTATTCTCTGCTTTACCATAGAGACATTATGAAGTTAAAAAGGAACTTCATTGGATTTGATCTAGAGTTAAAGAGTTTAGATTGAAAATTCCAGAACTCTAATTCATTTAAAAAGTGTGTCAAAGTATCTGTCCAGATTTTAGTTTCAAAATGACATTATTGTACTCACTGTAGTAAAAAAAAAATTAAAGCTCCTATATTATATTACTCACAGAATATATGACTGCTTTGACAGATTTTATAAAGAATTGGTCTTTTGACAACATTTATACATTTTAAAAAATTATCACTCTTATTTTATCCAGGTAGTTAAATTCTTTTTTGTTTTTGTTTTTTGTCTTTTTAAGACAGGGTCTCACTGTGCAGTTCAGGCTGGTGTGGAACTCACAATGATCCTCCTGCCTCAGCCTCCCAAGTGCCAGGTTTACAAATGTGTGCCACCACACCCAGCAAGTAGGTAAATCCTTGATGAGTTTTAGCCTCAAAATTTGTTAAGAAAAATTTTAAAAAGGAAAGAAAGAAAGATACAGAAAGACTATTCAGTTTATAATGGATGTAGGGGATAAAAGGGTTAAATAAACTCGAAGAAACAATTTTAGTAAGACAAACAAAAGCAAACTTAAAGTTACTGAGCAACTATGACAGAAAAACTGTGATTCTAAATGAAAAGCACTATTTGAGTTGTAAGTTTAAAAATCACCTGGGCTTTTAAAAAAAGGAAATCACCTGAATTTACCACTATGTACAAATAGATTCCAATCAAAAGAACAAAAGTCCATATTCCAGACTTATTATCTAGGATGTATGGTAGTTGAAGAATGAAATCCAGACAAAAGGCAGTTAAAAGAAGTGTTTATTGGAAGTATAGAAGAAAGAAAACTCTTGGTAGTTGGGAGGGGTCCCCAGAGTGATTTCTCTTGTGATTTCTCTGGGGTATTTCATGAATAAGCAGAGTACAGCCATTGTCTTAGTGTCCAGTGGCCACCTATCACAGGTAGCCCTGTGAAGTTTAAAATAAACAATTAGGACTCAGGCTTTCTAATGCAGAGTTTAAAAAAAAAAAGGATATGCATACCTACTGTCTATCAGACGTTGCATCTGGAAGGCTATGTCAGAATGCAAGCCATTTACTTGTGTTTGAAGTTGAAATATGCTGCCCGATAATTGCTGTATCCTTGAGGGTGGCAAAAGCACAATTTACAGAGAAAAAGGACAAGTCCAGAGCCCCATTTATAGGCTTATTGTGTCTTTAAAATCTTTAGGAATTTTTTTAGTGAGTTTCCTAGAAGGGAAAAAAACAAATTTTGTGTCCTGAAGCCAAAATTTTTCTTAAGAGTACAGTTTTCAAATCACAATTTCCTTGTTTCCTTTCTGCCCATTTTTTAAAAAAATTTTTTTCAGTTTTTATTTTTCATCAGTACATGTTTGCATTACATAATGTTTACATTCCTTGGGGCAGGTGATACTGTTACCAGGTTTCTGGGGTGCGTGCCAAAAATGTTAACAGGTTTCTGGGGTGCTGGAAACTTGTTCTGGAGAGTCTAGGTACTTGTTATCCTGTACAGAGAACAGGACAAGACAGATAGAAAAGGTAGCAAAGTTTTGCACTTGTTAAACGTAGGAAAAGAAATATGCTTTACAGAGTGAGTTTGGGTCAACTAAATGTAAGAAAAGAGATATACTCTGCAGACCAACTTCCCTCACCATTTTGCCATGCCCTGATCTCCTGCCTCATTTCCTCCTGAAAGACATAAATTCCCATAATTTCTTACAGGGTGATGAGGGAGTAGAAGTCTCTGTTTTCATACAGCTACTTTGGGTGAAAGTTAGCGTCTATATGTGAAGGACTGTTGAGCTGCCTGTTTGAAGGGACAAAGCTTTTTGAGTTTATCAGGAGAGTTAGTTTACCATTAGGTTGGGGATGTAGAGCCCAAATAGGAGAAGGAACAGATCAGATTCCCACACTTCTTATGGAGGAGAAACTATGGCAAAGAGGGACATTAGGTAAATTATCAAGAGCCCGAGAGCCACAGCCTTCGTACTGTACCCAGAGCAATACTGGAGCCTTTCTTTTTGAAGAAGAGACTCAGGCCTTCCAGAGGTTCACAGGGAAAGTTCTCTTCTTTTGGTCTCTTTCTTCAAATGGTTCAAGTGGGACTGGCTGTGCGCTGCCTTAAAAAGTGAATCCAGTTATCTCTGCCTCCTTCACTGCAGTGAGTATGGCAAGAAAAACTAAAAAAGGGCCCTTCCATTTCGGTTTTAATTGGTTTGCAGGAGTTCCTTCTTTCCGAGTTTTAATGACCACTTTGTCTCGGGATGCACACTAGGTGACCTCCCTAGCTCAGGAGCTGGCAACGCTTTGTTCCCACATACAGCCTGTGGTACTTGGCCTAGATCAATAAGATATTGTTAGAGTCTTTTAGCCTCTGGATCTACCACCATATCAGAAGATAGAGAAGGCCTTCCATATAACACTTCAGATGGACTTATATTTAGTCCAGTTTGTTTTGAATCCTCATGAGGGCTATTGGCAATACTCTGAGCTAAGTCTTAGAACACTCTTGGCAAAGTTTTGCTAGAGTTCATTTTAGGGCCTGACTGGCTCTCTTGACTTTTCCAGAATACTAGGTCTCCATGTGGAAAGGTGATGGTACTTCATTCCTAAAGCCTTTACCACTCCATGAGTCGAGAGGTTAAAAAAGGCCCATTGTCACTCTGAAGGGAGTGGGGGCAGTCTAAACCAGAGATTGGTTTCTAGGAGAAGCACCTAGATAACCTTCATAGCCTTTTCTAGATGGGCAGGGAAAGCCTCAATCTAGCCTATACAGGTGTCCCTTAGGACCCATACAAGTTTAAATTCCCCACATGGTGGCATGTGAGTAAAATGTAATTGCCAGTCCTCTGCAGAGTATGTCCTTCTCCTCTGTACAAATTCTAACAAAACAGGTAGTTTGGGCTTGCCAGGGTTAATGTAGGCACAAAGTGGGCAAGATTTGCAGACCCATCAGATGGTTGCCACTAGTTCTAGTCCTGTGAAAATTCAAGCAACTTTTCCTAATGTAGCAGCACTTCCTACAGGTAAAGAATTATGAAGGGCTTTTGTAGCCTTCCACTGTGTCTCTTGATTTCTAAATACCACCAGAGTCCCCTTTTGATTTCCTCTGTCATAAAGCCCAGTTATCTTCCTGGGGTTTATAGACTGGTTTTAATGGATCCTCAGGAACTGGAAATAAGGCTAGTACCTTGGGAGGCTGCAGGACTGCCCTTCTTGCCTCTGACTTTTGAATTTCCAAAGAGATTTTAGACATGTCTCTTTGGTGTTCCTTGAAATTAATGACAGTGACCTGCTTAGGATGATAGACTACTTCCAATTTTACTAATAAATCTCTTCCTAGTTAGGAAGTAAGACACCACGGGACAATTAAAAACTCACAACTGAACATATGACCTTTGAAGTGACATGTCAAAGGAGTAAAGAAGCTCTGGCTTAGGGATCTCCTCAATCCCAATTATGGTTAGAGATCAAGAGGAGGATTTTCCAGAGAAAGGAAGTTAAAACAGAAGCCAAAGGAATTGAAACTGCTTACCCGTAACATCCATGATCACCCAGGGTTTTTTACAGGAGATGGAGATGTCCATAGACAGAGGCATTGTAGGCTATACTGGGCCCCTTTAGTTCTCTTCATCAGAGTGGTAGATGAGGGTCTTGGCTGGCCTACCCCTCTCTAGGAGCAGAGACAGCCAGTCCTCCAGTGCCATAGTTCAGGCTCACGGGCCACCTGACACACGGCACAGGGCCTGGGCAGGGGCTTGGTATAGTCACGTGCCCAGTATCCAGTTTTATTACAGGCCTCAGTTGGCATGGGTTTTCCCTAGGAGGACCTGTGTGCGCTTAAAGCATTGCCAATTGTGACAGTCATAATTTTGATCTGTCTTTATGTGGGTTTTTTTTCCCCCTTTTCTTTCCATCTTACTCTGGATCCGAACTGTTAAACGCAAAAAAGGCTGTGTCCAGCAATTGAGTCATATGGGTCTGGAGTCCCATCTGCAAACCTCCCAGGATCTTTTGAAAATCACTAGCCTCTGGTGGAAACAGGTGGAAAAGACCCACATTCCCCTGAGAAACAAGTGGACAATATCAACTTTTTTTCTTTGGAGGCCTCTTTAAGTACCAGTTTCTGGGCCTTTCTAGAGATAAAGAGTCATAAAGGCCCAAGCACAAGGGATTTCACACTACCTTCTATGTTTTTACTATAATAAATTATGCTATCATTCTGTACCCATCTCTTGCCATCTCCTAGTTCATAAAGACAAGGGTGGAGCCTTGGGGCTCCAACTAACTAGCTGCAGGATCAAATCATTCCCCACAGGGTATGGCCTAATAGTAAAGTGGCTAGGATCTGTAGGGTGACCTGTCATGGGGCTCATAGAGAGCAAACTAGATCTGGGGTCCTTCAGATGGTGCTCCATACTGAAGGATACAGACTCACTGAGTTCCCAAGGCATCCTTTGTGAGGCTCAAGTACTACTAGCCAGACATCTCCAGTCAGAGTAGCACCAGTACCTTCTTACTTATCTTTTTTCCTTAGAACTCTCTAACCCTGTGCCCCACTGACTCCTTAGAGGGAAAACTGGAGCCCTTCTTAGGGGCTCAACTAGCAAGGTAGAGTCCCTCCCTCACTGCCAGGTTCCAACTAGCCTATTGCACAACAATACATTCCTAAAATACCTTCCTAAGAAATTAATAAACTCTTAAGATATCAGAGTGGGGCCCTCTGGGGGGCTCCCTTAGATCAGGATGAAACCCCACCTGGAGGCTCCCTTAGCTACCTAAGAAACACTATCCCTTCCACTTACCTTGATAAATAAAACTTTGGTACTTTGTTTAGGGCAGTAGAGATAGAAACCTCTTTAAAAAAAATTCTAAGTACAAGAATGGCTCTACTTTTGCATACTCACAGCCACTTGAGTTCACCTTTACTGGCTGTTCTTTTGTTCTGCTCAGGCTATCAGGCGTATATTTCGAAATTACCTGAATTTCTGTCAGGGAAAATTAACAGGAAAAGGATCTAATCCAATTAAGAGAGTAAAGAAAAAGAGGCTCGTATTCCCCCAAACTGGAGGTTTAGCTCTTATCTACAAGAGTGAGATTTCCTGGTAACCATGAGGCCAGTTGAAATAAAAGAAAATGGAAAAAAACATGTGACCAACCCACATGACCAACTAACACAGTCCACAAACTTGACAGAATCCATGCGCCTGACCCACAGGATGAACCAAAATGATCAATGAACACGGTGGACCAGATGACTACTTTGCATGATGAACTCAAAAGTCTGCCAAATATAGCAAATCCTTGTGTGATTTGTTGAGGCCAGCAGATCATCTTTCTTAAAGTCAATTGTGATAGTGAACATAACCTACTCAGGGAAGTAAAATCGATCGCATTCACAATCCTGCATATTCATTTTATGCAGCGCACACACACACACACACACACACACACACGGACAGGGGTCCAGAATCTCAGGACCCATCTTGTAATTCTGCCTGCTGCATTCTATTACTAGTTACTTGTAAAAATGCTTTTCCTCTACATTCAGGAAAAAAAAATAATTATAGTGAGATGCTCAGATATGAACTAGTGAGGAAATCCAGTTTCCTAATGAGTATAAGAAGGTAGCTGGTGACTCTTTCCAGACTAGAACCAAGAGAACATTCCAACAGGGCCTTGCTAAATAATATATTCTCATAAAGAGTGAAGGAAATCTCCCTTTCCATGGACCCCCAGCTTTGGAGTAAGAATTTACTCATCTTTTCCCACTCTGAGGTTTATTGGCAGTTTCTTGTAAAACTAGTCTCAGTTGTGCCCAGCCAAGCAGGCAGAAAAGACCTATGAAAGCAAAACCAGAAATGAAACAAAGGGAAGATCTGACTCTTTGGCATTGCACTTTTAAATGATTGCAAAAGAGAGAAGTGGAGAAAAATTCCAAGTGGAGGCCCAGCAATGTATGCACTGATATTAACAGAGCTGAGTGTAGTTCAAGATTCTTACTCAGCTCACTGGTTATCACTATGCAATATAAAGAAATAGAATGGAAGAAGAAAAGACAACCTTAAAGAACAAACAGGTGCAGAAACAAAATTCCACACTAACAGAAATAGTGATGGGGCCACCAAATATGCAGTTATACTCACAACCTTTCCCTAACTCTTCCCTGTGTTTTTTTCCAGCTCATTTTATCAACACCCGCCATGCATTTATCTGCCAAAAAATAGCGGCAGCAAATACACCTATCTATCAAAACGTCTGTTATATTTGGATCTCTGCACAAGAACGTTTTCCCTCCAGACCTTTACAGGAAAATTCGAAAAGAAATAGAAGTGCTACAGGTCCTCTATTTGACTTTTCTTTTACTGGAAAACATGAAAACAGGCATGACTGGCTGAAAAAAACTGTTTATACAGGTTCACTTTATAATTCCATGCAACAGAAAGGAATATAAACCATAAAAAATGTTCCTTGAATATTGCTTATATACCTGATGTAGCCTGTTTGATGATGCACTGTAGCTGACTCAGAGGTCTCCTGAAATGAAGTGTTGGAAGTCCCCCGCAGAAGAACTTTTCCTCAATAAGGAGTGACAAGGTCCCACTTGAAGTAATTGTGATTAGAAGAGTTTACAAGGAACTGAGATATTCTCATGAATTTTAATATTAATTTAAGCATTTTTTCTCCCAAAGAAATCTAAACAGGAACCTTGTCAGATACCTCTGGTAATCAGGAGAGCTAATAATGGAATCTCCTGTCAAGTATTCACAGGGGTTGAGAACAATAAGATCCATCTCAAGAGTTTTAGGTCATGTCTTTTGCCGCCAATCCCACCTTTTGAGGAGTTTTTTTATTTTGAGTATTGAGGATATTTCTCCTCCTTTTATTTTTATATAGATCTGTACATTTTTAATTCCCCCATCTCAGAAAACAAAGGAACAAACATAACCTTTTCAGGGCTCTTCAAGGTGGCAAATGGCCAAGATGGCTATGAAGTTCACGGGAGTAAGTTAGTCCAGTTCCACTATTGTACCCTCGGGTGAGGTGTGTGATTCTTCTGATAAAGAAAGGAGTTTGTTGAGATCTTATCAAAGGAAGCAGTCACTGGCCATAGGCTTCATCTTATCTCTGTTAGACAGGTTAAAAAAAAAAAGACCAATATATCTTTGAATATTTCCCCCAATCTTTTTGCTTCTTGCCTTTGACTTACTTTCTTTGAGACAGAGTCTCACCACACAGCTTAGGCTGCCCTTTGAACCCATGGCTATCTCCCTGCCTCAGCCTCCCCAGGATATTTCTTATTATATTTAAAAATGATAGGAGAGTGGAGAAGGGACAAAAGAAATAACAAATTGATTTTTTTTTTGCATGTTGCAACCTAAGGAAAAAGACAGACATGGCAGGATGAGAGAAAACATTGGGAATATAACCAAGGTAAAAGTTGGGATCAGTCACTAGGAGCACTTAATCATCCAGTGTCCTCATCCCCAGAAAACTGAGTATAGGAGTGGTAAAAGAGCCTGTGATTTTTTTTTTAAAGAGGTCAGTGATAAGAGCCCTAGGAACAAATTTCCTTTCCCCACCTGTAAATGAAAGCCATTTTCAACACCCAGACTTTATTTCAAGGGAAGGTAAGAATAAGTTATTATAAACACAAGACTTCTTGACAACATAAGTTATAGTTCCCAGAATTTCTCTTTGTGTGTTCCAATGTTATCATGATCACTACTTATAAACTATTTAAATCAACACCTCCTACAAAGGAAATAACATCTCAGTTGTCCATTTTTACCCATCCAGCATTCCTTTCTTACTGTCTTCCTTCTTTCTCCTCTAGACTAAAGGAAACAAGATTCTCTTCTCCAAATTAGCATTAGTCTTGCAGGAGTGCTCACCTCCTTTTCTTTTTTCCCTATGATAGCTTCATATGCAACAGCATTCCTTCTATGAAGGCAATTCTCTTTGACTGAAAGATGAAAGTGTGCATTTGGTGTCTTCTATGTGTCTACAGTGTTGAGTTAGGGACAAGTCTCAATCTAGCCATTACTGACACTTGAAACTGGAAAACCTCTCTTTGTAGGGGGTTGTCATGTGCATTGTAGACTGTTCATCATCATTTCTGGCCTTTATCCACTAGATTCCAGTAGTATGTTCCTCCCCAAGTTGTTATAATCAAGAATATCTCCAAATGTTAAATGTCCCCTGGAGACTAAAATTATCTCCAGCTGAGAACTGTTAGACTAAAGGAATTACAAAAGAAATGAAGAAAGAGTCCTTTTCTATGAGACAATCTTGTGAATGAGACAGAATATTAGACGTAGAAGCATTATTATAACCAATTCTTTCCTTTTCATTAGTGAAAACATTGAGTGAGACATAGAGACATTAAGTGACTTGCTCAGTTAGTTGTACAATGGAAATGTTTCAGAAAATGTGCAGCATATAATCAAGCCTAACTTGTATTTGTGCACACCACAGATGTTATGGAAAACTAAGGAACGAAGAGAGTAATATTAGTTAGCAGTGGCACAAAGGAGGTGGGATTGAGCCTCAAAAGACAAGCACTCGAAGGATGAGACAGGCAGGGGGAAGAGGGAAGAGGATACCAGGCGTGACCATGTGCAGTCACAGCATGGGGCACAGACTTGAAGGTACGAGTGGAGGATGGAGCACGAGAGCCATGAGGCAGAGACTAACTTAGAAAGGAAAAGATGAAGTTTGAGATGTTGAGTGGGTCCAAGTTTTGTGGAT
>RJWT010012167.1:0-22820 GCA_004365215.1 Cuniculus paca
TTGGTTCAGGGGACCCAGTTCCTTCCTTCTTGTCCTCTCCATGATGTTATATTCCAGCATCTGAACTGTTTCTCTCAGAGAGACTGTTTACTCTGCCGCTTACTGTTCCGCCATCTTTAGCTCCTCCTGATATCTTTTCTTGACTTACCACTCTATTGTCACTTCTAGATTCACCCTTCATTCTCCTTGAATTTGAATATTTCTAAGAATCTTTTCTATTTCTTCTTTGCTTTTTGTACTCCCTCCCTCAGAAGCTGTGAGAATGATCAAGATTCTATACAAGTTCATTTATGAAGACCACAAAATCTCTATTTCTGTCTTTACGTCATAGTACAATAAACCTAATTTGACCATTTTATTCAGTCCTAGTCCCTCTTCAGTCAGCTGCATTTTGACAACTGAAATGGATTTTACTGTATACGTATAGTGGCTTTTCATGATCAAAATCAATAAATTCATCTAATTTCCCCAAAATCACACTCAATTCTCTTCCTTTCTCACTGTGAGCTCTGCTTTGTATTTCTTCTCTGGTCCTTTTTGTATTGCACTTAAATATGAGTGTTGATAAGATTCTATTCTTGGTCTCTTTCTCCTTGTCTTATGAACAGCTTCCCTGGAAGATCTCATCTATTTTTATAATTGCTTATGTAGTTCATGTAGTGCTAAAAATTGCCAAATTTATTTCTTCAAAGCTATCTTCTTTCCTTGTTCAGGCTATTTTGTTAAATTACTGATTCAACTTCTTAACCTTGCATTACAATAATATCTAGTACTCATTCAGTCAATCAACACCTATTTATTGAGTGTCTACTATGTACCAGTCATAGTGTTAAATATGGCTTCTGTGATAGGCAAGGCAAGAAACAGTCTAGAGGAGGTGCAGACATACAGAAGCAATAGGATATAGTGTGCTACATGCTATCATAGACATTATTTCACAGAAGAAAGATAATTAGCTAGTCCTGGAAATTGGAATCAAGGTCTAACTTTAACACCTTTTCGACCTCTAGCACAATATCTGGCACATGGTAGATGATTGGTAAACATTTGTTAAATAAAGCTACATCAAAGTTGTTAAGATTCAGTCAGAATTACTAGATGAAGTGGTTCAGAAATGCAGAAATTATTTTCTATGACTGAAAACAATACAAAGTTCAAGGGCTAGAAAGTGCCTGGGGGTGATCTTGAAGCAACAATGTTAGAAGGGACTAAAGAAAGACTTATAAAAGGAGCTCAGTAAACATTTGTTCTCTTACCTCCTTACAAAGCAAATTTACAGACATTATCCCTTTAATTCTCAATCATTTACATTCACATTAGCTAAAATTGCCCCAGTGTCACAGACTTGGAAACTGGGACTCAGACTGAACAATTTACAAAGACACACAGCCAGGGTCAGCTTCATGGTGTGGGTCAGCTCTGTGGCCGGTGCAGGTGCAAAAGACCATTGTGTACTTGGTTTAGTCTTCCGCATCACCTTGAGATGTTTGAACACTTTCTGTTTGAATTCACTCCTAAGTTCGGTATATGAGACAAAAGAGAATTATGTGTAAGCAGACAGGATGCACATGATATATGTGTCTGCACTTCCTTGTTGCCCCAAGAACACAGAATTTTGGCATAGGGTATGTGGGAATTCAGTAAGACTCAAAGCGAATACAAGAAAAGTGTGTCATACCTATGACTCAGTAAACTTTCTGTTCAAGCCAGTATTCGCCTTGAATGCAAAAAGAAGGAAATGGTGTTCTAAAAAATCCAAGGAACACTATTATATCTTTTCACACTCATGCTACTTTTCAAAGTACCAGCCAACTATACATAGAATTATGGCAAAAAAGGAAAGTAAAAGATAGGGCAGCTGTGATGCCTAATCTTGATTGTCAATTTGATTTGATTGAGAAATGCCTAGGGAGTTAGTAAAGCACATTTTTTGAGAGAGTCTGTGGGACTATTTTTGGAGAAAATTGGCATTTGGGACAGTGTGATAGTTAACTGATTGTGTCAATTTGAGTAGGAAACGCCCAACTAAAGTGGGTCAGCATAGTTCTGAGTGTGACTGAGGGGATTTTCTGAAGACAGAAGACCCACCCTAGGGCAGCCTGCCACTTGAATGGTATAAAGGGAAAATGAAGAAGGAAGGCTCACTTCTGTTCCTTTGGAGGAGCTCCAGTCTTCTCCTTCACCTTGGACATCATCTCCTGACTTCCAGTACTGACCCTTCAGCCTCCAGCACAGACCCTTTGGCCCCCTATTGTAGTCTCACACAGGACACTACATTGAGCTCCAGGCCTTCAACTGGATCCTTCAGGCCTCCAGCACACAAACAGATTTTTTGCAGTCTTCCATTACACTTGACTCTATGGGTGGCCATTGTAAGCCTCTCTGGTAAATTCTCTTATATTTGTATATCTTGCATTAAATCTGTTTCTCTAGTAAGCACTGACCAATACAGTCACCAAGCCACCTAATGTGGGTGACATCATTAGTTAGAGGCCCAGATGGAACAAAAGAAGAAGCCCACTAGTACATATTTGCTTTCTTTCTGCTTCCTGGTTGCTGTGAAGTGAGTAGCTTTCCACTGACAAATTCTTCCAACATGATGTTTCTGTCTCACCACAAGCCCACAACAATGGGCCCAGTGAACCACTAACTGAGACCTTTGAACTGTGAATGAAAATAAACCTTTCCTCCTTTAAATTGTTTATGTCAGGGATTTTGTCACAGTGATGAAAAGCTAACATAGCAATCCTTAGTTGATTTTCTTTCAAGTTCCTTTTAACTTATCTATAAGGGGAAAGGAGAGCATGTTAGAAGAATGCAAACATATTAAGAAATGAACTAAATTGTAAAATGTAAACATATCAAGAAATGAACTAAAGCAGTTGAATTAATGCAGTGTTTTCACTCTTCTAGTAAGAATAGTCATGTACAAGCAAAATGCTCTTATATTTTCATTTTAAATATAAAGTTTTAATTTAACTTTAAGCTTTTCTTCATTTAGAGCATAAATATTAAACAAAACATCTTAAAAAACAGAGATAAGAGACTGCTAATGGGGAAACAAAAGGCTTTATACTTTATCATGATTAATGACACTCTCTTCTGGTCTTTTGAACAAGGGAGTCTGCATTTCCTTTGCACTGGGCCTTATGTAACAGCTCCTGCAACAAACAACTAAGTCACAATTGGTTCCCAGGTTTTCAGTTTCTAAATGACATACTTCATCCCCTGATGTTCACTGCGTAGTGTTAATTCAGTGAGGTCCCTGCGTCATTTGCCATTTCCAACAGCATTTCCTGTGTTTGAGGGATGAACGACATTAACTGTCGGGGAAGTCTAAATGTACTAAATTCCCTTTTCATTCATTGCTCCAACGGCCACATTGATCAATACAGTCTCACAGGTGAATTCTGGTCTCAAAAATGCTTTTGGCTAGAAAGCTCTGCTTTTCTCAGCTTACAATGACTCTGAAGGGCCATTCAACCTTCCAAGATAACCTACAGGCTTGGATGGAAGCTTTGTTACTACTGAATTTGTGGGTTCAAATGCTCTTCTACCCAGTTCTGCTTCTTTCACTCTATCATGGGTATTTTTCCCAATAAATTTCTAGTACACAAATCTGTCTCTGAGTCTCTTTCCCATGAATTCTTGCCTAGAATATCAACATAATGGCAATGAATTTTCACAAATATGTCCCATGTTTTTCAAGTTGACAATTTAAGTGTCTAAAATCACTAAATGTTCAATTTTTCGTGTAACTTTCATGGCAGTTGTAGCAACAATTACCTTTGCTTCTATCCATACCCAAGAAATAGTGTTATTTTAGTGTTTACCACCCTGAGAGTTATTTCTGTATATTTGCTGGCAGAGCAAGTCAGAGAGCCACAATTTCTAAACAAGCCACGACCCCCGTTTAGATCTGCTTTAGAATGTAGTTCTTGCTCTTATAAGCATTTTCTTCATGCAAGGAGCAAACTATCAAATCCAATCCTTTAAAGTTGAACAAGTCATTTTCCTAAATCATTTTAAAGAAACTACTAGACATTTATCAACTTGAAATATTTTTGGGTTAGATTTATTCTGAAGTGTTCAACTTGAGTTTTCTAAGCTAACATTTAAATACAGTTCTTTGATGCAGGCTTATTATGGTTCAGGCTTCCTATAAAATAATTCTTACTCATATTCTTTTAAAGAAAAAAACCCTCTAAATATGTAAATGTCTGAGGCACAAGTTGCTACTGCCCAAGAACACGTTCACAGTATACAATGGCATTTACCATGAGTAAGTGTACATTCTGTAACTCATTTAGGAAATATTTGGCTGACTCAACCCTAATTTTTGGCTACCAGGATTAGGAAGGTAGAAATGCAATAGCTTCTGAGTCATAAGGCGTGGATAAATTTATTTTTATAATGAAGAGAAAATCATCCACATGGAGGCCATCTGAGCGTTTTTAAGTGTTGCCGATTTCCCAAACAGTTCAGATCAATTTCTGGATATTGACCATTCAGAGAAGGTGAAGTATGCCACAAATGTGAATGAGCAGCACCCTTGATTTTGATCTGCCAATGGGCAATGTACTTTCTTTCACCCTTCTCTGCTTGCTCACCTCCACCACATACATGAACATGGCTACCAGCTAAACTTGATTCTTTAATGGTATCTGTCTAATAAAGCTGAATTCTGGATACAAAAACAAACAGGCAAACAAATATCTAGAAACGAAAAGTAAATTTAGAATATAGAATAAAATTCCACCTCACATCAGAAGGCTGCTCCGAATGTTCAGATGGAACCAGAACAACTGAGTTTATAACATATTGGTCCATACTGGTGTCTTCCTGAGTGCCCAGTTGGCACCACCTGGGTGTGCTGTTATTGTGCAGAGACAGTCACTCTTTTTATACATTAATACATGTGACAGAGCTTCACTTGCATCCAGACTGTCACTCCCTGGGCCCAGAGTCATTCCATTAGGACTTGGGCTATGAAGAGATCAAGGCATTTCCAAGGACATTCCATGTGCTGTAATCACCAATTAACCTTTTATTTATTGATATAAAAATAAAAGTCCTTTTATGTCCTAAAAATGCAGGCCAAGTGTGAGACAATGGGAAACAGGAAGAACTGGAATTCCTTGGAACTTACTGATTAGTTTTGTTGTCTCAATATGGTATAAAATTTAGCATTGCCAAATGGTGCCATGTTTTCCAAGGATACTAGAAATTAAATATTATATAAAGTACACTATTTTAAAAAGATAGAAGATATTTGTTTTTTTTTTAAACCACTGTGCAGAGTAACAGAATACATTTCCAAAATCTTCACAATGGTTCCAAACAGTCAAGCCCTTATTACTTCTCCAAAGTCTGTCTTGCAGCTCTTCACTCACTTTCTTCCTTGCTCCCTCACCACCACTTCACCCCAACTGTTCTTTGGAAATGAAATGCACTCTCCATTTTAAGTCCTTTGCACAAGTACTCTTGTCTCCTGGAAAGCCGCTTCCTAAAATAGCTACATAGCTCAGCCCTCTGCCTCCTTCAGTTCTTAAGTGTCTGGTACCTTCTGTGGTCATCTATTTAAAACTGTCACTTCTCTTTATACTCTCTATCCTTCTTTACTGCTTGATTTTTCCCAGAAGCACTTGTCAGCATCTCACATATGTGTATTTTATTTAATCGGCTTTTTTTTTTCTGGTCTGTCTTTTCTACAACAGAATGTAAACTTATCAGACACAGAGATTTAGTATATTTTGCTCATGGCTATATATTCAGTGACTAGAACAGAGTCTGGCATATAAGTAGAAACTTGAAAAGATTTTTAACTAATTGATGGATGAATCTGTAAGCCATCTGTGTTCTGCATACTGGGCTTCCAATTTCTGATTTCTGATTTATACTGAAAATCTTGTGGCACATTCAGAGGAAAGACAAAAGATGTAGCATTGTCAGTGAGCATGAAAACTCTTACTTTCCAGGAAAATCAAATAATTAAATGGCATTACACAAAAATCACAGAGTTTCTGTCCACATAGTTCCCTACACAGGCAAAACTAAAACATACTTAGCCATGTAAAATCTTTTAATCTCATGATATCTCCAAATTGATTAGATACATATACAATAATGGCAAGACCATGGAGTTTAAGTTACTCAAAATAGGTCTCCTTTCCCACAATGTTCCCCACAGGGAAGTAATATCTAAAATTAAGCATATTTCCTTTGCTGGTAGGGAAATGAAAATAAAATATAAAAGGGACAGGAAATAATAAATATTAAGCTTGATCACTGTAAAGAAAGGAAGTTAATTCGCAAAGGTGATATTTTCTTAAACTTTTCTATAAACTCTTTATGCTGACCTTTGTGATAAAAAATTTGAACATTAAGAATTCAGCTCATTTTTATCTCTACTTTTTTGTAGACAAGATCAACGAAATTAAAAATAAAATTCAGTTACATGTGCTTATTTTTTTCTGAGAATAGACTAAACATCTAGAACTCTTCAGTCTAAAGATATTTTGAAGACAACAAGAGTCATTAAGGTAGCCTTTGTTGATTTCCTATTATCTTGTTTTGAAATCCTGTATCTCTTACACTGCTTTGTTTGGATTGACTTTATTCTGTTTTATTTTGCTTGGTTTTATTTTCTTTAAAATAAAAAATTATACATAAATGATCAATATCCTTAATGACATGAAGGGCATAAAGTAAATGAATATACATTACTATTATACAGAAATACCTTGAAGCTTGAAGCATTTTAAATTGGGACAAGCAAATGGAAAACACTTCATGAGAGAGCAGTGCATTTTGTATTTTGTTGTCACAAGATGTAGTATTCAATAAAAAATATTAACCATTTTTAAAAGATGAATTTCTAGATGGAAATGGAGCCTTAGAAATTTGTGGAACGTGAATTTGTTTGGATGTATCCTTCGCCTTTTTGATATATGCAAGACTCGGTCAAGAAAAGGAAAATGACTTTAGGCATTTTAATCAGAAAAGAATGTGATTTAGAGAATTACAAAACCTCAAAGCCGAGAAAAGTGGGGAAGCTGCCACTAACCTTCAGGAGGTCTGAAAGTACCGGAGCGGCAAGGAACTTCCCTCTGTGTTCTCAGCAACTTGGCGCACGTCGATGGGTGATTTACAGGAGAATTTACGGAAGACGCGAGCAAAACCTTAACTCTGAAATCTGCCCAAGACACTATATTTACTTGCTCCTGTCAGAATAATAATGGTGCCTTTTCTTCCACTTCCAAATATCATGCAAATACCTCTGTTAGAGGAGCCTAAACCAAAGTGCAATTTATAAGGAGCCTAGAAAAACTTATGCTTCTAGGCCCTTATTCCCAGGAAAAAATAAGACAGCGTGCTGAGACCGTGACACACATTCCTGCCCAAAGTTGAAACCAGCGTGAATGGCAATGCCTTCTCTTGCTTTCTGCAAACAAATGAGACCCATTCTACCTGGCCAAATGGATCCTAGCAAGATCCAGGATTTGTACTTCTGTTTTCATTAAAGAACCAGGCATTCCCAGAATCACCACCAAGTTTAACAATCTTTTCTTTATATAATTTTCATTCTATGAATAAGATGACCCCAGTGCCCCTCCTTTTACAAAAATTAATGGATTTCTTTAAATAATTAATTCTGGGGAAGAGTTTTGCTTCATATGTATACATTTCAGTTGGAATCCCTACCAAGAATGGGAAGCAATGAGGAAAGTTTTAAAACTAGCAAGAAAATTAGTTTCTGTACACAAGGCAAACTGAAATTTTATCAGGCTGGCACAAAAATTAACCTTAGTAAAACTAATATTACTAGTATAGGCTAGCAATTTCCTCTCCTCAAATTCCAAAACCTTCCCAGATTGTGACTCAGTTTCCTCTATTAAGGAGCCAGTGTCACAGTAGTTGTGGTAGTTGGGAAAGGAAATACTTGCTCACCTTTTCTGTGTTTGGAATAATCACTCCACATCAAAGAGGTGACTCACCCTGCCCACTTGCCAGCCCTGGGCTTGCTTCCTACCTCCCACTACCCTTGGCTAACTGTGCTGCTCTTGGCTAGAGAGGCCTTTCACCAGCAAGTCCAGGTTTGTGGTGCCTGGCATACTTACCCATATTTATCTCTCTGAATGACAAGGCTTCCTGAGGTGGGTTGAACTGCAGGTTGGGACCTGACAGTGACCACCAATTTTCCTGACCTATGGTTGAAAGTAATGATTCCAAACAAAGAAATTGCACTTTCTCCTGCACTCTTCCAGCAACACAGAGGGAAACAGAGTAATTTTATTTCCTTTTTCCTGTTAATAGTAAATATAAACTAGTTATATGAATAAACCTGAGAGGTAATAAGTACCTATTTTCACTGGTTTTAGAAAAACATATTGCTACTTAGAATTTTAGAGGCCACTAGGTTTGTTTTAGTGAACTCAATAGTATTAACACAATGGAGCAGATGGTAAGAGTTCTGAAAGATACTCCTCCTTCTGCTTGAAACCCATCTTAGGATAAGTAACTTCACTTAGATTCTTAGAGATTCTTAGAGAAGAAGAATCCATACTTTCTTTAATAAAATATGTTACAAGATTCAACATTAGACAGAATGTAGATACAGAAAAATAAATGGCTTTGGAAATAGTAGAGACGGTTTTGAGACTAGGTACCTGAGGTAACTTCCTTAACTTTTTATCAAAGCAATGTATCATGGGACTGAAGGACTCTGCAGTCAGATTGACCTGGTTTATGATTTCTGAGAATTCCTTACCAGTTGCATGATTATTGGAGCTTGACTTGTTTAACCTGTAATTTGCTCTTGAAATGAATTATTATTACCCTCAATAGGGAAATTTTCCCTTTAAGCTTGTTATAAGGAGTAAATAAGATTTGCAAATAATGTTCTAAATAGAGATCCTGTAATACAGTTACCAATAAATACATTTTAGTTGTGTTCTGAATCTATTTCCTAGCTTGGAAATTCCAAAGAGTAAAAATGCTAAATTTTGGTGCAAAGGGATGTTTTGGATTAGATGAAGTCTAATGAAGAAGGTTCATCTCAAGTGTTGTTTGTTTTTAGAGTTATCTAACTCCGTCTTGCTGACGAGCCCATTTCTTTGTTTTTCAGTGTTTGAACATAGATATGCTCATGCTCTGTTGGCACAATCCTTAACAATTTGCATGTAGTTTTAACAGACCAGCATTCAGAATACTGTGTGGTGAGCACAACAGTCTGCATCTATTTAAGCAACATAATCCTCAGATACTCTGCCACTGAATGTTCATCTTACCAGTTTTCCACCTGTTTGGATATTTTGAGGACTTGAGATCTACCACATCTGGTGTTCAACAAAAGGATCAGAAACATATGCTGGAGAAAAGATAACCTTCTTAACAAATGGTGCAGAGAAATCTGGTTTTCCACATGCAGAAGAATGAATATAGACCCATGTCTCTCATCTCTACTAAAATCAAATCAAAATGAATCAAAGACCTAGATGCAAAAGCATAAACACTGAATCTGCTGAAAGATAAAATAGGTAAAACTCTATAGGCATAGGCAAGGACTTTCAGAACAGAAGCCCAATTTCATAAGAAATAACACCAAAATTCAATACATGGAATTACATAAAATTAAAGGACTTCTGCTCAGTAGAGGAAAACAGAGGAACACGAACAGATTGAAGAAACAACCTAGAGTGAAGAAAAAGTACTTTTGCCAGCTATTTCTTGGACAGAAGACTAATATCTAGACTATATAAAGAACTAAAAAAATTAGACTCCACAAAATAAAAGACCCAATAAAAATGGGCAATTGAAATGAGTAGACACTTCTCAACAGAAGAAATACAAATGGCTCATAGAATGTAAGACTCAAGAAAATTAGCTTAAGGTATGACTGAAACTCATTTCTTTCCTATTTCTTGGATTGGTCCATCTCTGGTAGGTATATATTTTGTTCAGTGACACTCATTTATCTGTACTTATATGTAGTTGTGTTAAACTGTTTGTGTGCGTGCACATTAAAGATTTTTATTTATCTGAATTATTTTTATTTTATTCATTTTTAAGGAAGGTTTGGGATATAGAAGAAAGGTATGACTATTCCATCTTACTCTTAGTATCTTAATAAAATTTCCAGGAACACTGACTATGACAGAAGAAAAAAATGAAGCTAAAGTTTCTTAATCTTACTAGTTGGGTACATTTACACATTATGCCCAGGATTTTAGACTTAGACTTAGGCTTAGGCTCACATTATCAATCTTATTATCAATTCCTGATATTTATAGTTAAGGTGTGGCTGCATTCAGTTTGCCTTTTGTCGTGAGATCTGGTCCACAGCGGGAGGTGTCTGTCTCCTCCAGAAGATTAGGACTACTCGTTGCCCATTTATTTTTATTTATTTATTTTGATACCGGCAATCGAACTCAGGACCCTGTGCTTGCTAGGCAAGCACTTGTGCTGCTAAGCTAGATCCCCAACCCTGAATAACCTCTTTAAAAGATGAATTTCTTTACTAATTTGGAAAAAGTGTCACTTATTCTCATATTTGTTCTCAGTAAATTTTCCTAATTAAAAATCCAGCACTGGGATTGATAGGGTCAACATAGGTAATGTGAGAAGAAGGTGAATAGATTACCTGGATAATTTGATTAGTAGAGATAGCTGATGCAAGTATTTAACCCAGTCTTCCATGTTTTGTGGTAAGTTTTATTTGCCTGCCTTGCCTGGGTAATTACATCAAATTTCTACATCACTTGGCTTTGTGGACATAGTGAAGTTTTTTAGCTCATGCTCAGGAAATTAGGAAAGCCTGACTTGCATAATTGGCATTCTGTCATTAAAACATCTATCCATGAGTGCTTAGTTAAATAGTTTGCCTGGACTTGCCTTTGGGAGTTTCTTATGTGGTTTATATTTGCCTTCTATGACCATGTAATTTTATGAACTTATGACACAGAAATACATATCCTTCTTGTCTCTTTCTCCCTCCCTCTTTTTCCTTGTTTCTCCTCTTCCTTTTTATTCCTTCCATTGTGTTTCACAAAATCATAGAATGCCAGACTTCAGTGGAATTATAGCAATCATAACTAATCTAGTATTTCTCTAATTTATTCCTATACCAGGCTCATGGGTTTTAAAATATCTAGTATTCAATAATTTGAAAAGTATTAACAGATTCTGTTTGGAAAAAAGACCTAAAATACTCATGTTAGATACCTTCTGAAAAACTATATTCAAAGATTATTAATTTAGTGTGCTAGTTATTGTTTCCTGGTAATAAGTGTATAGCAAATCAACTGCATATATTTACCACCTCAAATCATGTCATTTGCCTTCTAGTGAATATTTTTCTAATCTTAAAAAGAGAAAGCTGAGGTTCAGGTAGTGATTTTTCCAGAAGGACACAACCAAATAGGAGTAGAGTTAATAGTTGAAATCATGATTTTGGACTTTTAAATTCAAGTCTTTTGAATTATGTTATGAACTTATCTGATAGGGCTGTAAGAAATAATTACTAACTAAATTGTAGAAAACTATCAGTAGCAAAGCAATAAAGTGTCTTAGAATTAATAACCATATTCAGTGTTATAGCAGGATACAAATCAACACAGAAAAATTGATAGAGGTCCTGTACACTAATCATGAACCCACTATGAAAAAAATTAGGGAAAAATATCATTCCCAATCCTATGAAGAAAAATTAAATACCCAGAAATTAGCCTAGCTAAGGAAGTGAAAGAACACTACAGTGAAAACTACTATACTTTGAAAAAGTAAATTTAAAAAGACCTCAGAAAATGGAAAGATATCCCCTGTTCTTGGATAGGCAGAACCAACATAGTCAAAATGGCCATACTTCCAAAATTGATACATCAATTTACCACAATCACAATAAAAATTCCAACAGCATTCTTCATGGAACTGGAGGAAACAATCTTAAAATTCATATGGAAACAGAAGAGATCCAGAAGAGTAAAGGCAATCCTGAACAAAAAGAACAAAGTGGAAAGCAGCACAATCCCAGACTTGAAGTTATCTTACAAAGATACTATGATAAAAACAGCATGGTACTGGCATAAAAACAGACTTGAGGAAAAGAAAAGAGGACGCAAGAACCAATCCCAAGTACATTAAACTATTTGATGTTTGACAAAGGGGCCAACAAAACACACTGGAGGAAAGGTAACCTCCAGCTGGAAGCTGTTCAGTTCAGAAAACTGGCTATCCATACGCAGAAAATTGAATCTCGGTCCCTCTGTCTCACCATGCACTAAATCAAAATCAGAATGGATCAAGAACTAAATGTCAAAGCAGAAACGCTTAACCTGCTGGAAATCAAAACAGGTAAAACTCTTGAAGTCACAGGCTTAAGCAATAACTTTCCAAACAGAATATCAGTTGCACAGGAAGTAGTTCCATGAATAAACAAATGAGATCATACTAAATTAAAAAACTGCACAACAAAAGAAAGAACCAACAGAGTGAAAAGACAACCTACAGATGAGGAAAAAAAAACCTTTTACCAGTGATTTTTCAGACAGAAGACTCACATCTAGAATATATAAATTACTTAAAAAATTAGATTTCCCAAAACAAAAGACTCAAACAGAAAATTAGCAAGCAAAACGAATAGATATATCACAGAAGTAGTTCAAGTGGCCAATAAATACATGAAATGCTTACCATTGCTGACCATTTGGAAAATGCAAATTAAAACAACACTGAGATTCCACGTTATCCCAGAAATAATGGCCATCATCAAGAAATCAAACAATAACAAATGCAGGAGAGGCTGTGGGAAAAAAGCAACTCTTCTACACTGTTGGTGAAAATGTAAACTAGTACAATCCCTATGGAAATCAGTTTCAAAACTGAAACTAGAAATTCTATTAGATTCAGTTATTCTCCTTCTAGGTATTTTCCCAAAAGAATTAAAAACATCATACTACAACAATACATGCAAATTCATGTTTATAACAGCACTATTCATAATAGCTAAATCTTGAGAGCAGCCTATATGTCCATCAACAGATGAATGGATAAAGAAAATGTGGTGTTCACACACAATGGAATGCTACTCTGTCATAGAGAAAGACAAGTTTGAGTCATTTGTAGGAAAATGAAAGCACTTTGAAACCATAATGTTAAGTAAAATAAATTAGACTTGCAAACTTAAATAGCACATGGTTTTTCTTATATGGGAAGCCCATAGTAAAAATAAGGAGGAAAATAAAAGAGAGACAATAGAAAGTAGGAAAACAGATCTTTCTCAAAGGGAAAGGTATCAAGAGATGGGGGAGGGAAAGGATGGGGGATGAAAAAAAAAAGAACTGAGATGTGTTATGTACCTGCATCAACACCACACAAGGAACATAAACATTATGTAACTGCAAGCATGTACAAAATAAAAAAATTAAAAAGGAAGGAAATCAAGAGATTGGGGAGGGGGAAGGAGGGAAGGGAAAGGGTATGAAAAAAGGAATTAAGATGGCTGATGTACATGTACCAACGTCTCACAAGAACTGTAAATATTATGTACTACACACAAGTAATAATATTCTAAAATTTTTGAATCTTTAAAAAATTACTAAATTCTAACTCATTCTATCAATGACTAACATTTTTATACAGACTTATAAGAAAAATAAAACTCAACCCTATCTCACTGAGCTCTTTTTCATTGTTTTTAATACATTTATCAATATTTTAACATTAACATAATCATATTAAATGTAGTCTATTTTGATAAAATGTTTACTGTTAATAATTATATTACTCAAGAGATGTATCTTTAAATGTTTGGAATCAATTTTAGAAAATTTAGAAATTAAACTCAATTGATATTTTTGCTGTAAGCAGCATAATAGGACAATTAATAAAAGATATTTGGGAATAAAATAATACATTACATGAATAAAATTTTATGAAATTAAGATGAATCTAGTGAGAAATAGAAGAATGAATTCAAAACAAAAGAGAAATACAGAAATAAAGGAAACTATCAATTTTTAAAAAGATTTTTGATAGGAAATCTAAGCAATTTGGTACTTATACAGAATGCATTTAAAATCACAGAACAATTCTATTGTAAAAGGTTACTACTACTAGAATTAGTTGGATTTTAACCACAGAAATGGTAACTATGTGACATAATGCATTTATTAGTTCGAGTTAACCATTCACAGTGTATGTATACTTCCAAACACCATGTTACACATGATGAAAACATACACTATTATCTTCCAATTAAGAAAATAAATGAAATATGTTGGAAATCACCTAATTTGAGATTATTTACTTTTGGGAAATGTTAGGTGTTACTTGTCTCCTTAAACTTCCGTAAGAGATTACATAGAGACTTACAAATTGCGTTAAGGAGTATATGAAGTTTGAAAACAATTACTTTCAGGACTGAAATAAGTTTTCCTGCTTTGAATGCTTCACAGAGAAACCTTGACCTGGTATCAGTTTCTCAGGAATGAACTCACTGTCTGAGGAGCGCGCTCCTGTCTACATGCTGCAGGGTCCGTGGGGCAGACTTTCAGATAATCAGGACCCTGGTGAGTCTGGACGCTCTATAGTCCTTTTGCCTGTCAGACTAACATATACAGGAAAATCCAAATTTTCTTAGGAAATGCTGCAATGGTTATAAAGAAATCTCTAGTTTTCCATACCACCATAGAATGTAGCCTTGATATTTACCAGATAAATAAAATCATTGTTTTCTAACTTCTTATAAAAGGTAGAAAAATTAAGGCCAATAACCAGTTTAGAAATTATCTAAATAAGAAAAACAGCAGCATACATTCAAAAGGTAAAAGTAAAACAAATATTCACTTTATAAAATGTACAATCATGATATTGTTATAACAGTTTTGATATTTAATTTTGTATGAATGTTCGTGCTGAGATTGTTTTTAAAGAAAGTTAATTAGGAATATAATATTTCATTCTAGTAATGTATGTACCAGTTTTCTCCTAAGGAATTACCAGTTATTTATTAATATGTTTTGCATCACTAAAGCTTATAGCTAGAGGATATACATGAAGATCCTTCAATTTTTTTCTAATTTTTGTAATTTTTTGATAAGAAAGTACAGACAAAATTTCTCATTTTTTTTTTTTTGAGACAGGGTCATTGTAGTTTAGTCTGGTTTTAACTCATTTTGTAGCCCAGGCTGCCTTCAAACTAGTAGCAATCCTCCTGCCTCAGCCTCCGGAGTGATGGGATTACAGGTGTGTGCTACCATGCCTTGCTCCCATGCATTTTAAATTATTGAAATTTTAAAAAGCTATGAAAGTATAAAATTATTTAAAATGACCTTGTTGAAATGATTAATATTTTGATTAATACAACAAAAACATTACAAGTCAGTTGTATAGTAGAAGCAGCTTTTGGCTTCAACATTAAAATATTATAAAATATAAATTTTATTTGGTTCTAGTAAGTCTTGATAAACTTAATAAAATAGATAGGAAAGCAGCTAACTTTCTTTTCTAATAACATTTATTTTCATTTAGGAAGAAACAAAGCAAAAAAATAATGAACTCTAAAAGTACATGTGGACATTTATACCCAGAAATCTTCTACAGAGCTGAGAATCTGGAAATAAATTAAATGTCAATGTTAATATACTTCTTTGTAATATCATTTATTCTCTACAGTCACAATTTTGCTTTGTGCCACTCGTATTTTACCCCTGAAATGTTTAAGAGAAGCCCACAGAAACTATTATAATAAAAAGAAAAATAATAGAGGAAAATACTTCCATTTAAGAGAATTCGCTTCTGTGCTAGACTTGTAAGGAATTTATTATAAACACCATATTGCTTGGAAAATCAGAAACTTGAGAAATTCTTCCAAGCAATCAGAAAAATAAATCATTTGCAAATATAAATTGCTTTTGAAAACTGAAACGAGTCATCAGATTCTGTCAATAAAAATACTGCCAGACAAGCCCATCGTTTCATTTATATACTTATCTAGATGATTATGAAATAAAAAACCCCAAAACTGCACCCAACATTTTTACTGCTGTCACAATGATGAAATACTTCAAAGATTTGCCCCGATCCATTTAAAAAATATAAAATTCATGCAAAGGATGTAATAGAATGACTTGGTAGAAAAGATGGACTGCCAGGATGATTTATTTTGGATTTAATCTTTGAATGGGTGGAGCATAGTATTTGGGTCATTTACTTAAGAGAAAGGAAGAGATGAGTTGTACTTGCCTTTGATAAAAATCATACAGCTACTCATATTTTATTCAGGGTTTAACTGTGTATTTATCTATCATATTTACAATAACTCTGCTCCAAGTTGATTAAGGTTTAATCATACCTGACTAAGCAACAAAATATGAATGACAGAAAGTAAGTCATAATTATTACTCACCCATACATATTCTTAGAATATTTGGAGATTTAGCTTTGTTTGCACCTTCTAGCATTAATTTTAGCTTACCTTTTTCTATGGAAGATAAATTAACTTGAAGACCAATAGAGAAATAGAAAGTGAACAAAATACTTAGTTTTTGTCTCTCAGGTGTTTTCTAGTTCTCTGCTAAGTTTTCACATAAGTTAAGAAAGCTGTATTTTCCAAAAAAGTCGGAAAGAACTGACTTCTCTATGTACATACCCAACCCAGAACCTACATCAAACCATGCTTTGCTGTGAAATTTTAGTCTAAGGTAAAGGCCTTTATCCCTGGTGAGTGTGGAAATTGAGGAAGCTATAAACGCAATTGTCTCCCCTTCCGCCATTCCACCCAGACCAAAAGCACTCCTTGAACATCTCTGGAATCTTCTCACTTCTGTGGACTTATGCAAGTCTGGTCTTGAACCCATGGCTGTGAGATAGAAGAATTTAACCAATTAAGCTCTTATAGCTTGCAATGGAATACTATCTTTGAATATGAGTAATAACTAGGTCAGTCAGTTGGATGTTTTAAGATGTGAATAAAGTATTTGCTTAAATATCATTAATGACAATTTCTAATCTTCAGCTTCTTTATAGCAAGGAAAAGAAGAAAACAATCTCTTTACATTTTGATGTTGCACTTAGACTTCAAACAATTTTTAGTGAAGTACCCAAATGTGTAATATTTTGTCCTATTCTCTTTCGCATATGATCAAAACAATGCCCTTTAATGTTAATTTTCTCTGTAATGTAGTAGTAACTGGAAAGTGTCCCAAAGATTACATTCGGGGACGCATTGAAATGTATGAGAACACGTAACACGTTCATCGAGAGTCACAGTTGAGGTCTCAGTATTATGAGAGTTTTCTGTCAGATCTCCTGACTGGTTCTAACTCCTTATAGGAATGGATTCACAAATAATGGAAAAAGAAAAGTGTCACTTTTTGTAAAATAAGAATAATATTAATAATAACTCGTTGTAAGAGCTTTACTGTTTAAGCACAAATAATTTGACTTTCAAAGATCATATTCAACTAATCGTAAAGGAGAAAATGCAAATCTTTTGAAAACTGAACTCAGAGGTAGTAAAGAGAGGGTGGAGGAAGGGGAAGAGAAAGGGAAGTAAAAAGAACCAGGATGTATGGTGCACACATACCAGCTTCCCAAGATGAATGTAATCATTATGCACTGCAAGCATGCACTAATCAAAATATGGTTTGTCTTCCTTCTATTTCTTTCTTTCTTTCTTTCTTTCTTTCTTTCTTTCTTTCTTTCTTTCTCTCTTTTCTTTCTTTCCCCTTCCTTCCTTCCTTCCTTCCTTCCTTCCTTCCTTCCTTCCTTCCTCAAATATAAAACCTGTGTTCCCTTTTTCCTTGATCACATTTGTGGACAATATGTATTATAATTGTTGTATCAGTTTCTCGTATATGAGAACTACGAATGATAATAAGTTTCATTATGGTATTTAGTAAATGTCCATGTAGGGATTTTTTTTTTTAAAGAGTGGTTGCTTCTCAAGTCTATTTGATTTTATGTTTAGCATTCTATTTAGAAGTACTTCTCCATGTAGAAATATTCCTAGAATCTTGTTGCCCTCGGAGATGAGTGTTTTACCTCATTCATTCTTTCTGTCTGTTATTTCATCTTTTTACCCAGTGATTGTGTGGGAAATATTTCGATGAACTTAATACTTTCAATCAAAGTGCAAAGCATTGTACTACAAGAAGCTGAACAAAAAAGAAAATGATTTCTTTATGAATAGGCTTTGTTATTTGTCAGTTAAAAGAAATGTGCCAGATTAGAAAACGGGTTAGAATTTTTTTTTATCTAATAACTTCAATAACTGACATGTTTTGTCACATTGTACAATTTTTATTTTATCTCTAAGGACTCTTTTTCTAGAAACCTTGGAAAGAATAAATACTTAGTGTTCATACTGCCTATTTGGACCATTCACACATTAAATCAGAATTAATATCTCCCTATAACTTTGAATTTGGGCATCTATTCCTCTTTTAATGTGAGAAGATGACATTAAATGAGAAAGAAAATTATGTCACAAAGTAAAGCACATGGGGAATTTTTATCTTCTATCTCCCAAAGGAAATCATATCCTTGTGTGTATATTACAGAGTGCTGGAGACTACAGGGACATCAGCAATTATTTGGCAGGATTTCTTCATTTTATACTTGAGTTACCTGAAGTGCAGGGAGCCAGTATAATTTTGTATAAGGGCATGAGTTTTGGGATCAGATGAAATCCTGTATGAATTCTGTTTTAGTAACTGTATAAGCTTGACCAAGTTACTTACATCGTCTGAGCCTAGGTGTTCTCCTTTGTGAAATGGAAATAATAATACTTAATTTGCTAGGAACATAGTGAAGAATTAAAAGTATATGTTTGAATGCCTGTTAGAAGACACTTAGTACTTCTCAGTCCTCTTTCCCTTGGAAGATAACAAAGTAAATTAGAAGCAAACTTGCTTTAGATTTTGAGGAAAACACACTTCTATTTTGTGCTATTTCTATCACAATTTGCTAACAAGTCCCTAAGAAAGCTTCAGCCTCTGTGATTGAACTCCCTCACCCTACCCCATTTATTATATCTATCAGCAAGTGAGGCATCTCCATCTAGGTCTGTAGCCTCTTTGGTTTGTCCAAGTGGGTGCAGGAGATACATAAATCATTTTTCAGTTCCTAGTTCTTAATGGCTCAAACTGAGATAATAATCTGAAGTAGTCTTAAACCAAGGGTGAACCTGATTGGATCATCAATGACAACTGATTCATCATCAAGTGATCTATTCTGAGTTGATATATAAGCCTTCTTCATGGACTTCATTATCTCAGATGTATTTAACTCATGTTCCCATGAGACCACGTCTGCAAACAATTTCCAAATGTCACTTTCTAAACCCAGTGAACCTTTATTTCTCTTCTCTACCAAAGTTTGGAAGTCATGTTTAGTATTTTTTGTTATCATGATTCATTTATAGATAATTTATCCTTATCCACTGCTTTCATAGGTTTTTTTGGTTGAAGTGGGTATTTTTAGCATCCTGCTTTCTTCTCCCAAAAATTCAATTTCTCAGAATTTTTCTTGATTCTTTTCTAGTATCTCAGCACATAGAAACACCTTCTATCTTATTGCGTGGCTCAGAGGTTGAAAAACTATGGCCCTGCAGGGCAGATCTAACCTGTTTTCATATGATCAGTGAGCTAGGAAAGGTTTAAATATTATTAAATGTAAAAGAAAAACAGTATTTTATGACATAAGTATTATATGAAATTCAAACTTCCTTGTTTATAGTTTATTGGAAAATGGATATTTTCATCAGTTATTGACTAAAGTTGTTTAGCACTACTACAGTGGAGAGTTAACAGTCCTACAAATGTTTTCCCTTCCTTCTCAGGTCTCATAAGAAGGGCTAAAGTTTTATCCCTCTGCTGCCTTAAAACCATTTTTTCTATCATTTCTCAATAATTTATCCTCTTGTAAAGTAAAATTCAATGTGAGACTTTATATTTCAAAGAAAACTGAAAGGTATTTAGTTCAACACTCTTATGTCAAGACTAACATGGCTTTGATGCTACTCCTCATGCTATTTTCCACTTATCTTTGTCATAGCTATCTTTTGGTTCTATGTGGTACCACTTTCCTTATTATGTTCCTTGTGTTCAGAGTAGGGTGTCGAATTATTTACATTCTTCTGCTTCAGGAAAATTTTCATTATTTTCCATCCCAGTGTCTTTCTAAATTTTTATTTTATACTTAACTATTTCAGTTCACTACTCCCAATCCTTTTCATTTCATTCCTAGTCATCAGTGTCACTGACTTGACCAACTGAGGTGTTCATTGCTGTATTTGGTCTCAATTTCCTCTTCCCAGGAGCATTTATCACCTCGAAGCTCTCAGGCTCTCATGTCTCCCTCTTGGAAGCCTTTGTCTTTTCACCTATTCATTATTCTTTCACTCTGATTAGCTCTTCAGCCTCACTGTAATTTTACTTTTGAATACTGAAAATATCTCTTAAGTTCTCTAGTCTTGTGGTGACTTTACTGATATCTCACCATAAATGACCATTTTTTATCAAGGAGCCACAGTGTAACCATGATCATAGCATCAGCTGTGAGGAGGGGAAATTCAGGTGCCTTTCATTTCTGCACTTAATCCCAGAGAACCAATCTTTGCAAGAGTACAGATTCAGGCTCACTGATTTCAGCAGGGGACACCTAGTGCTCAGAAAGGGTACGGTGCATCACAGTTTTTCTAAACTTGAGCAGCTCTTTCTAATTTTCTCTATAAGAACTCATAGTGCCAACAGTTTGTCAACTCAACCTCTGCCTAGAAACCTCAGGCTTTTGTAAGTTCCCTTAACATCTCTTCTATCCACCTCAGAGATATTTGGATCTATGTTTTCCATTGGTCTCTACCTGATTTGGCCCCCATGTCTGACAAAAAGAGATTTTTTTTAAAAAATCAGCGTCTCATTACATAGTTCAGGTTGGCCATGAGCTCACTATGTAGCCCAGATCGGCCTCAAACTCATGGCAATTGTCTAGTCTCAGCCTCCTGAATTCCAGGATTACAGGCATGTGCTGAGATTTCTTCTGCCATGCATTTCCTCCATTTTCACATACAAAAGTGTTAAGACTTTTTTTCCTCTAACATTTACATTTTCAAACTACTTCTCCCGACTCTTTTCCCTTGTCTTCCAACATTTTTATTTCTCATGTTTGCTACAATATTTACCCTCAAATTCACTCTATTTAAACACTACCATTTCATCTTTTCCTGTCTCATGTTTAGAAGAAAAGCCTGCATTTCTCACAAGATCACTATCAGTGACCATACATGCTTCAGACCAACAGGTGCGCAAAAGTACTCCATTTAAGGGTAATAGTGACCTGTGATCCCAAACTACAGAGGTATTTCCTGAATTCTTATTGTTTTCCATTTCTCTGCTGTATTTGACATATCTACTCTTCTTTAAATCATCTCCTTCCTTAGCATGAGTGACAGACAATAAATCATTCTCTTTCTGTTCCATTGACTACATTTTGCCATTTCATGGCTCTATTGTGGCAAGTACCTCACTGTGCTTAATATAATGTTTTTTCCCTCTGCCCAAATCTATGGCTTTCCCAGATTGTAAATTCTGAAAGCAGAACTAAATTTTGTCTCACCACAGAGGAGATAAAATAAACAAATTCACAGTAAATATTTATGGTGTTGCATGAAAGCATGGAATTCTAATTTTTTTAAAGTAGAAGATTCTCTGGTACAAAGACATTATTTAACAAAATAACTTGAGAATAAATAATAATTAGGATTAATTTTAATTTTTACTGTACATTTTTAAAAAAGAAAAAATGTTTTTCATACATAGCAGAAATTATTTAAATCTTTATGTATTACTTTCACCTTGCTATCTTTTCTAAAAGAAGCACCAACTGCTTTCTTTTTATTTTGAAGAGAATAAAACCAAATGAAATAAAACAGAAAAGAGGCAATCAAAATGAAACAATTAATGTGGTACAGGACTTCAAAACAAAATAAAAGGAAATCAATAATGGCTACCATAATGCCTCTTGTTATCTTCAAAATAACTGCCAATCCATCAGGCATAATAAAATCAAACAAAATAGAACAGAATAAAACCAATAAAAACAAAACAATGAAAGCAGTACAGGACTTCAAAACAAGATAATAGTAAAACAACAGTGGCTACCATAATGCCTCTTATTATCTTCAAAGTAGCTGCCTATACCATCAGACATAATACAATCAAACAAAACAAAGTAGAATAAAATCAATCAAAAGAAAACACTCATAGCAATGCAGGGTTTCAAAACAAGATAATAGGAAATCAATAATGGCTACCATAATATATTTTGCTATCTTTTAAATAGCTGTCCATGTCATCAAATACAATAAAATGAAACATAACTAAGCATAATAAAACCAAACAAAACAGAACAATTAAAACAATACAGGGTTTCAAAACACAATAATAGATTAACAATGACCACTGCCATCCCTTTTTAGACATTTCTTCCCCTTTCACTTTCACAATATGTATTTTGCATTTTGGATCCCACTAACTCCTTTAGCTTTTTATACTAGGGAGACAACAGGATGTTCACCCATGTGACTCTGAACCATTTCACTCGTGAGCATGATCTCAAGTTGTATCCATTTACCTACAAGAGCTTCAAAGTTGTCTTTCTTTATAGCTAAGTAGCTTTCCATTGTATAAAAATGCTATGTCTTTCTTATTCACTCTGCGGCTGAAGGGTAAGCTACCCCTACTTCTTTCTGGTTCCCTATCACATAAAACATTCTTCTTTGTCCTTTAACTTTCAGTCTATGAACCCCTCTTTCCACTTAA